>JAWQFY010000692.1:0-22891 GCA_037055185.1 Capillidium rhysosporum | reverse complement strand
AAAAAATCTTAACTTAAATAATACTAGTATTACAGATTTTTATTTAAATATAAAAAATATAATTATTTAATTATTATTAATTATAATAAAATATATACTTTTAATAACTACTTAATTAAAAAAATTAAATATAAATATATAGTATAAATATAGTAAAGTATAAAAAATCTTAAATATTTATAACTATATATCTAAAATAAAATTATAAAAAAAATATTATATTATAAATTATTATATAATAATAATTAAATATAATAAAAAATAAATAATAATTTAGATCTTTTTTTAAATAATAATTATATTATTATTAATAATTTTATAAAGCTTTATAATAAAAATAATTTAAAATATATATTTAAAAATATTAATTTTAAAGATAATTTTAAAGTAATTTATTATAATTAAAATTATTTATCTAGTTAATTAAAAAAGTAGTATTTTAATATAATAAGAAAAAAACTTAAAAACTTATTAAGTATATTAAAAACTTAAATTAATAAAAATTAAAAATATATTAATAAGAATTATTATTCTAATATATTTAATGCTAATTGTTATATATTAGCTAAAATAATTTAAAATTAAATAAATAATAATATAGTTATAAATTTTAATTAATAAAAATAATATATATAATATAAAATAACTATATATTATGAAATAAATATAATAATAAAATTTTATATTTATATTTTAGTTATACAAAGTTTTTTAAAAACTAATAGTTAAAAAGTATAACTTTAATTATAACTTTGTTTTTATTTATAAATAAGTATATTAATTATTAATTTTTTATAATAAAGTTTAATATAAATAAATATAGTAAAGAAAGATTTACTTAAAATTATAAATACTTTTAACTATTTAAATATTTTAAAATTTAAATTAAATATAATATTTAAATATATTTTTATCTTTTTTATTTATTAATAATAATAAACTACTATTATAATATTTTTAATATTATAATTAATAATAAGCAATATTACTATTTTACTTATAGTAGTAATTTTATATTTATATTAATATAAAACTCTTTTTTTTATTATTTTTATAAAATAAAAATAAATAAATTTTAATATTATAATATAAGTATTATAATAAAGTTTAAATTAACTATAATTATAATATAACTATATAATTTATAGTAATAAAATAATATATTAAAGTGTTTTTAATAATTAATATATAAAAATGAATAAAAATTTAGCTAAAATTAATTTAAAATTAATTTTAAAATTATGCTTTTTATATAATATTTTATTTTATTTTTAAAAAAGAAAATTTAAAATATTGTTTATTTATTTTTATTTTATAAAATATAATAAAAAATGAGTTTTATATTTATGTAAATTTAAAACTACTACTATTTTATTATTAATATAATTTTTATAAAATGTATAAAAAGTTAAGTTTTTAAGCCTAATTTTAAAAATTTTGCATATAAAAATAAAAAAGTTTTAAAAAAATAAATTAATGATATAGTTTTAATTAATTAGTTTAGTATTATATTAATTTTAATTTATATTTTAATTAATTAATTATATAGATACTTAATTTTTAATATGCTAACTTTAACTTTTTATTATTATTATTTTAGCTATCTTTATGATTAAATATTTAAAATAGAACTAAATTATAACAATAGTTTATTTTTAAAAGTATTTTACTATTTAATAAGCTAAGTAAAATTATTATAATAAAAGTAAAAGTATTTTTACTAAAAATATTAATTTTAATTATTAATACTACTATATATAATTATATTAAATTTTATTTATTTTTAATACTATTAGCTATAATTAAAAATAAAGTTATATTAAAGCTAAATATAATACTACTTACTTAAAATACTAATTAGTTTTACTTAAATTTAATTTTAATATTTAGCTTATTTAATATAATAAATATTAAACTAGCTATTTATTTACTACTTTTTATTTTTTAGGCTTTTATACTTAATAATTTTAATTAAAAAATAGTTTTATTAAATATTATAACTTTATAGCTCTATATAAGCTACTTTTTTAAAAATATATATTTTACTATTTTTTAGTTTTTTTACTAAATACTTTATTTAGTAGTAGTTATCTTTGACTTTTTTTAGAATTTTACTTTTATTAACTTAATTTACTTAAATTTAATTAAATTGGTTATTTATTGTTATATTTAACTACTTTTCTAAAAATTAAAATAATATAAAACTAGGTTTTTATAACTTTATTCTTTTAAAATATAATTTTTATTTTTTGAATTTAGTTAGCAACTTAATTATTATAATTACTAACTAAATATACTAATTATTATATAAAAACTACTAATAATAATATTTTTTAGAGATTTTAATTTTAATAAATTTAATTAATTATTAGTAGATATTTAAAATTTAAAAAATATTTAAATAACTTATTATAATTGATTGTTAAAAAATAATAAATGTAAAAAACTATATTAATTTTAAAAATTTTAATAATAATTTTAATAAAAAATAAAAAAATAAAAAAATAAAAAAATTTAAATTATAATAATATAATTTTAAACTAATTAGTATATTTTTAAGTTTTAATCTTATTAAAAAGATTTAATTAATTTAAAAAGCTATATATAATAAAAATTAAACTAATTAAAATCTAAAGTAACTTATAATTAAAATATAATTTTAACTTATATATATATAACTGTTTAATATATATATTTTTAACCAATTTTAGGTTTAATTTATATCTAGTTAATATTAAATTTTAATATAATAGCTAAAATATATTACTAAAACTATAATAGCAGTTTTTTAATTTTTGATTTTATTTTATAATATTTAAATATAAAACTGCTACTATAGTATTAGAAAATTTAGTTTAAATTATATTTTTATATTTTATAATATAAAAAAATAAGTAAAATTTTTTAATAAAAATCCTAAAAAAATAGTTAATTTTATTAAAAAAAAACTAATTAATTATTTTTTTTATAATATTTAAGCTTTTAAAATACATAAATAGATAAGTTAACTATTTTAGAAAAACTGATAATTATAAAATTTTATATTTAGAAGAATAAAATATAAACGATAATATTCAAATAAAATACTATATTAAGAAAATCGTTTAAAGTGGAAAAGCTAAAATAAATGAAAACTAATAGTTTAAAAGGTTTATTATTTTTTATTATTATAAAAAGTAGCTTTAATTCAAGTTTTTTAAAAGGTAAACAAGAGTAAAAAAAGCTATCTAATTTAGAAGAGGGTTTTTAACTAAATAACGTTAGAGGATCTAAGATTATAATTAAAGTAAAAAGGTAGTATAGTAAATAGAATAAAAAAAGAAAGAAGGCTAGAAATGAAATTTCTTTTTAAAAGTATAGCTTATGACTTAATTTAATAAATTATATAAAAGTTTTGGTAGGGTAGTGTCATAATATTAGTTACGACATATTAAATAACCGACTGCATAACGATTGGTCAAAAATGGAAACTATAAACTTAGGAATACTTTTGTTTTTAATGTTTTTTAAGAAATCAAAGTAGAAAACAAAAACCTAACCTCTTACAGTCAAACTGTACTCCACAAGTAAAACTGAATTAAAATGAACAACAAATATCAACATCTCCAAGAATTCTCCGAAACGTTCTAACCCTTCTGGCAATGTATCAAAAATCTTAATTTATTCCAAATAATCTCGGTTCATCGATCCTTCAAAAACCCTAATAATCCATTTGCAAAGTGTAGAAAATTAAGAGAACGAGAAGTATTTAAAAGCGTAACGAAGCTACAAATGTAAATTAAACGCATTACCTTTTTGTCTATTAAACTTATATTTTAAAATAAATATATTATTAACGAACAATGACCAAACTTAATTTTCTCACTCTCGGCATTCTAATTGGATTTATGATGAAAATGACTTTAAGTCAGTCTGAAGATGGTTCGTCTTCAAAAGATCCTGAATGTAACGGTTTGGTATTTGCTTAATTGTGTAAAAAACCACATTTAGTAGTTAGAAACTGTGAACATGCTCATAAAGCTAAGAATCGCGGTGATGAGTGCCGTTTTGCTGTTGACCAATGCACGCCACGACCTGGTAAGGAAAAATTATTAGAAAGGGCACGGGTTAATATCTGTGGTAAGATGTAATGAAATTATCTTATATTATTATTATTACTAGATAGTATATCATTTTCACTATTCTATTAAATTTATCTAATATCATTTATTTAATAAATTTTATATTTACATTATTACTTTTTAATTTTTTTTTGGAAATGTTTGTTTTCTACGACGTTGCATTGGGTTCTTACCTAACGCTCCTTTAGGTGCCCTATTCCAATTTAACTTATTTTTTGCCCTATTTGTTACATCACTTAAATGAAGTGTACCAATTTATCTCTTAATCCAAAAATTCAGAGATTTTCGATACTTTTAATAAGTAGTTATATTTTTATCTATTTTTTTTAAATTTTTATGCCAAAACTTAAACTTTTTGAAATCTATTAGTTTATAAAATATATTAATAATAATTAAAGAATTATCTAGTAATACAGGATAATCAATAAAAATAAATGGAAAGGAAATATAGATAAGTACTAGAATTTTTAATAAAAATCTAGCTTCAGGTTGATCACTAGTTGTCTTTATTACTATTATTAACTCTAAACTTTTTTAAGTTTTTTTTTAGATATTTTCATACTGTTAAAAATTTACAACTAATTACTAGACTAAATATTATACTTAGAAAAAAAATTCTAAATAAAAAGAATTAAATTAAAATTAAAAATCTATATATTTTTATAATTTTGGCTTATCAAATTTAGAGTTAAAATTTATAGCTTAAATTAAAATTTACTTTAACTAAAGCTGAAAATTGATTAGTTTTACTTAAACTAAATAGTAAATTAACTGTTTTTAAAAGTAGCTAATTTTGATTTTAAAAATCAAATAATAAAATTAAGTTAATAAAATTAGCTAAAAACAAAAATAAAAATAAAAATTTATTTGTTTTTTATATATTGAAAAATATATAATATTTGTTATATTTTATTAAAAGTTATTAAAAATTAAAAATTTTTAAAAGATAAACTAGCTATATAATAGCTATTTACTTTTGAAAATATTATGTACTTTTATAAAATATTATACTTAATATATTTATAGTTAGAGTTTATATATATTTAATTATTATAGTTTATATTATACTTATTAAGTATTATAGTATAAAAGTAAGCTAATAATTATAAATATTATAAATATTTATAAATAATAGCTATGACTATTAAATAAATATTAAAAAATAGTTATATAATAAGTAATATAGCTAATATATCTTAAAAATATACTTTAAATAATTAGATATTTATTTTTAATTTTTTAGATATAGCTTAAAAATTAAGTAAATATAAAAGTATAATATGTATATAAAGGCTTTTAACTTATATACTATATATATAAATTTGTAATTAGTTTATTTAAACTAAAAAAGCATATTATTTTATAGCTAAAATTTTAAAATCTTAATTTAAATCTTAATAGCTAAAGTATTAGCCTAACTTATTTAGTTATATTAAATAAGTTTAATATAAGTATACTTTAAAATATTTAAAACTATACTATAAAAAGTATATTATTTTATAATATATAGTATTATAAAATATAAAGTTATATAACTATTTTTTTAGCCTTATTATAATTATTTTTAAATATAAATAAAATTAAAAAGTTTGTAAAATAAGTAAAATATAAAAATAAAATTTTATATTATAATAAATTATTAAAATAGTTTAAAAAAGTAATCAATATACTATAAAAGTAAACTTAAAAAGTATATTAATTATTTAAATAATACTATTTAAACTTTTATAGCTTTTTTATAAAAATAAAGATAGTATATATTAACTTAATTAAAATAATAAATATTTATAGCTTATAGTTATAAATATTAACTATATATTATACTAAATTATATAAATTTAGTATGATAAAGTTAATTTTTAAAGCTATACTTTAAAATATTAAAAATATTTTTAAAAAAATTCTAAATATAGTAAATTTTATATTTAGTATATATAAAAATAATTTAAAACTATCATTTTTATAATATAATTATAGATATAAATTTATTTAAATAGTTTTATTTTAGTTTTTTAAAAAAGTTTATTTAAAAAACTATTAAACTATATTGATATTAATTATATAAAGTATATCATTACTAACTTTTATACTTTAATAAACAAAATTTAAATTAAGTTTTATATATTATATATATAATACTAGTATAAAGCTTTTTAAATACTTTTTTATATAGTTGAAAATTATATATATTTTAAATTTTAACTTTATAAAAATTATTTAACTATTTTTAAGCTTTACTTAAATATATATTAAATAACTGCTTATTTTTATATTAGATATATTTTTATAATAACTTAGACTTTAATTAATTATTTTAATTAATTAAAATAATATTAATTATTAATTATTACTTAAATATTAGTTATTACTAAGTATTTATCAATTTTATTATAGCTACTTAAATAAAGTATTTATTAATTATAAAAACTAACTAAAAAATATATATAATTTTAGTTTATTATTAAAAAAAATTAATTTAGAAAATATAATTAAAAAAAATTTTTTTATAACTAAATTATTATTAATTAGTATATTTACTATTTATATTTTAAAAATTAAAATAATTTTAATATATTTTTTATTATAAACTTTTCTCTTTATTTTTAAAGTAGTTAAAGCTTTTTAAAACTTTTAAAATACTTTTTGATTTTACTATTAACTTACTTAATTAGAATTTTAGGCTAATATAATAAAAAATATATAAATTTTACTAAAATTAAACTGCTTTTTTTATAATATAAGAGAAAAAAAGTTAAAAATTTAAAAATTTAAAATATTATTTTAAGTATATTTAGATTTATAAACTTGTAAAAATTATATAAAAAATGCTAATAAAGTAAATTTATAAAAAATTAAAATAATTATAAAAAGCTTTAGCTATAAGTTAAAAGTTTTAATAAGGTAGAAAAAGCTTAATATTTATAGAAAATAACTATAAAATATAAATATAAATGTTAAGAAATACTTTAATATAGATAAACATTTTTTTAAAATCATTATAATAAAAGGAATTTTAAATTAAATAATACTATATATATATAAATAATTTAAAGTTTAAATTTTTTTAAATATATAATTATTAAAAAATTTATTATAATAATATTAATATATTATAAAATTTTGAAAATACTAAAATTATATAAGTATTTTAATTTTAATATTTTGTTTATTTTTTATAATACATAATATATATATCTATATTTTAAATTTTTAAACATATTTTAATATATTTTAAATTTAAAATTAATACTAACTATATTAAATTTTTAAAAAGTTTTTTATATAAAAATTAGCTATTATTAAAAGTAGCTAATCTTATTTTTATATAATTAAATAAATTATAATTTAAATATAATAATTTAATAAAATAATAATTCAAAAATAATTATTTAGTATAAAAAATAACTTATTAATATATATTAAATAATTTATTATTATATTTACTTTAAGTAGCTATTACTAATAGCTAATATAAAAGTTAATTTCTAAATATTATAAAAATAAATAAAGTTAACTAATTATACAAATATATATTATACTATATTTTTAATTTTTAATTTTTAAATATTATTTTTTAAAATTAACCTTTTTTATATTAATAAAATTTTATATTTAAATAAATATTAGTAGTATATATTTTTACTATAATAATATTATAGCTTATAGCTTTTAATATTTACTTTAAATATAATATAATTTAATAAAAAGTTTAATTTTTTAAATAAGTAGATAAAATATTTTAATATTAATATTACTTAAAAATTTTAGTCTAAAATATATTAAGTTATTAATATAAACATTATATATATTATATTTATATACTTTAAAGTTTATATTTTTATTTTAATTTATTAATTTTTATTTTTTATAATATTTAAAAAGCTTATAAAATTAATATTTTAAATATATATAATTTTTTATAATTTACTTTTATATATTAAGCTAATAAAGTTTTAATAATAATTAATATATAATAATAACAATAAATTTAATTAAAATTAAGCTAAATTTAAATTTTAAATTTATAATATTTTATATTAAAGTTTTTTTTTTAAATAAAAATAAATTATATATATTTAAAATTCTTAAAGCTTAAATATTTTAAATTATTTATAAAATATAAAACTTACTATTTTATTAATTTAAACTTAATTAATATTAAGTTTTAATATAATACTTAAATTTTTATATTAAAACTATAATAGCAATTTTTTAAAATTTTATTTATCTACTTTTATTTTAAAATATAAAAGAAGTGTAATTTTATATTTATATAAATATAAAATTACTACTATAGTATAAAATAAAAATTTTAATGCTAGAATAAAATTAATAAGTTTAGTTATAATTAATAAAATAGTAAGTTTAATATATATATAAATTAAATATATACTATTAATTTTAAAATTATAAAGTTTTTAATTTTATATTAATTTAATTTTACAAATACTTTATTATTTTTTTATTTTAAATATATGCAAAATTTTAGTTTTAATTTTTTAATTTGTATATATATTTTTCTTTTTAAGCTTAATATCTAATATATTAATTAGTTATAAAATTTTAATAAAAAATATTTAAAAAAGTAACTAAAAAATTTCTAAAGCTAAAAATATTTAATATTTAAATTAAAACTAGAAATTGGATTAAAGCATATTTTTAATTATTTTTAATTATTTATTATATTATTTTTTTAATAATTTTAAAATTTTTAAAAAATTAATAATATATTTAGTATTAAATTACTCTATTTTTAAAAAAAATTAAATCTTAAACTTTGAAAAAAAATTAAATAGTATTAGTATCTATATTAGTTTAATTTTTAAGATTATAAATATATTATTATTATTATTATTATAAGATTTTTAAGAAAAAAAGTTAAGTATATCAAAATATTTATTCATTTTTACTATTTTTAAAAAAATTTTATTATTAAAGCTTTTTACTATTACTGCTACTTTTAAAAGTAAATTTATACTATTTAAATATACTTACTTTTAAATAAAAGTTTAATTTACTTAATTATTACTTTAATTTTTGCTAATAATATACTATGCTTATTTATTTATACTGCTTACTAATCTAGCTTTAGAAATTAATTTTATCTAATATGAAATATTAGATTTTACTAAAATTCCAGCTTTAATCCAGCCAAATATAGCTTTGTTAAATGTTTTTCTTTGCATAATGCCTTTTTGGATGCTCTAGCTAGTATTATTACTTTTTGTACACAATATTTTTACAATAACCAGTTTTTTAAAATTATAAAAGATCTAATAATATGTATTGGAAAATTAGATGTCATAATACTAAGTTTATTAATTTATTAGAAAAGCTTAACAGAGATATATATATAAATATAACTACTGATATATAATATATTGATACAAGTAGAAAAGTGAAAAATACAAAGCCTTTCTATTATATGTTGAATTTTGAATTGTTATTAAAAATTGTATTTATACATTTTTACCAAAAGTTAACTAAAGTTGTATTAAAACTTTGGTATTAGCTATAAATTTAAGACTTAAAAATAACTAGTAAAGTTTAAAATTAAACATTTTGGAATATTTATAGGCTCTACAAATTAATATTAATTTAAAATAATACTGAATATATTGCTATTTTTTATATTTTTAAGGATAAGGTTTAATTTATTTGCAGAAATATTTTTTATATAATGCTTCTGCATTTGGAGCTGCTTTTAAAAATTAAATGTTAAACAATTCTACTAAAAGTCACAGATCTTTACTGCTTAAGTTGTAAGGAATAATGTAAATAATCCTTTAAGATAGCCAACAATCTCATCAGCTCCTAATTTAGATTCTCCATATACACGATCAACAAAAGTAATAGGAATCTAATTAATAAATTTAATTAAAGCATGTTAACAAAAAACTTACTTCGCTAATAGTGAAATTGAGTTGACGAGCACGGATCATCATTTCCATTTGGAAAACATATCCTTTAGATAAGGTTGCGTCAATTAATTTGGCTAATACATCCTTTTTGTATAAACTAATTTTAAAAGTTATAAACATTAAATTAGTTTTAGAGCTAAATTTACCGGAAAGAACCAGTCAAATCAGTTACACCGGGTCTTAACAATATAGAGGCAATGAAATTGGCAACACGGCTTTTAAAGAAAAGATGTAATATTAATAATCTATAGTCAACAAGTTCAATATTTTACCTAGTTAATTTTCTACGTAAATCCCAGCCGTAAACACCTCCACCAGCTATATAACGTGTTCCAGTAACAATATCAACTCCTGTTTGATTTTGTACTCTTATCATCTCAGAAATAAATTTAGGCTAGATTTAGAAAAAAGATTTAAAATGAATTAGACAACCTAGTTTACATGATGTGACATATCGGCATCCATAATTATTACATGATCTCCACGTGCGTTTTGTATACCATGAACGTAGGCAGTACCTTAATTAATATATATTAGCCTAACTGAATTAAAATATAGACATGTACCTAAACCTAATTTACCAGCTCTAGGTCTTAATATCTAAAGAAATTAATAATATATTAAAATAAAAAATACAATTCGATCTTCTCCATAAACTTTTTGGAGCTGTTTAGCAATTTCTAAAGTACCATCAGGAGATGCATCATCGATAATAATAATTTCATAATCAATATTACTTTAAAATATATTTTAGTAATAAACTAAAAACTAAGCTTACTATTCTGTAAAGCTTTTTACAAGCATATAGATTATAATAGGTAAATTTTGACGCTCATTATAGGTTGATAATAGGACTGAATACTTGTTCATGTTTTTTGAAGATAAAATTTAGGTATTAGTGATTATTGTAAAGTTGTTTCTAAAAACATCTTGTGCATTTTGTTTTGAATTTATTTTCTAAAAGTATTACGTCATTTATATATTCCAGAGAAAATGTGTTATTTAGTATTAGAAAAAGTAGAAAAAAGTAGAAGTTTAAGCAACATAGAATTCAACTAATAAAGATATGATACAAAAAATGACAAATATCATATTATACTATAACTTGAATGTTCTTATGGTACATTGTAATATAATGGAATTATAAATGTAGATTTTTGCTTTCTGTTAATAGATAGATATATTTTTATAAATATTTTAGGTTTTTAATATATATTAGTTTCAAGTATTTTTAACTAATATTTAATTTATATAGAGATTACCTTTAAAACTTCTTTGAGGTAGCTCACAGATTCATTCTATTTACTTTTTCTTATAATAGTATTAAAAATTAAAAATATTTAAAGTAAAAAAATAGCTATAACACTATATAGTAAAATTATAATATTCCTGCTGGAATTTTAAGTGGAAAATTCTAAGTACATAATAAAAAAGTTATAACTATAATAAAAATGTATATAATAATAAAAGTAACTTTATTATTAAGCTGTAATATAGTAAATAAATTAAATTAAAAGGTAATATAATAATAAAAAGCTAAAATTTTGGCTTAATAGCTAATAGTAAATAGCAATAGTAGTATATAAGTATAAATAAGTATAAAAAATTATTTATAAGTAAAGTAGTATAAATAATTTAAGTAATAATAAAATAAGTGATTAGTTATTTATTTTTAGATTTTAATAATATTAATAAGTATAAAAAATATATAAATATTAAAAAGCTAATCTATTAATATAGTATAATTTAAAAAAAATTATTAATATTATTAAAAATTAGTTTTAAACAATATAAATTAAATAAATTTATAATTATTTTATTTTGGTTTTTTATTTATAAAAAATATAAAAATATAAAAAAATATTTTAAATTAATTAATTTTTATTATTTTTAACTATATAAGTTTATTTTAAATATTTAATATAAAATTTTAATTATAAATAGTATAAAACACTTTTAATAAAATTTATAAAATTATTTTTTTTTATTTAAAAAATTAAAAATAAGTAGTTAAAAGAGTAAAATCTAACTAATAAAATTAATAGCTTTATTTTTTTAAAATTTAATAATTACTTTATTTTATTACTACTAAAAAATGCTACTAATATTAGCTAAATATAATTTATATTAAGATAAGCTTTTTATATTATTGCTATTAAAAAGTTAAATTTTAAAAGTTTATTTCTAAATTTTTTTTAACTAGCTATAACTAATATAGTAAAATATAAATATTTTAATTTTAAATTTAAAAACTATATTATTAAATATACTTAAATATAGAAAATATAATAGTTTTTACTAAAAAAAACAAATGTTTTATTATTAAAAAATTAAAATTTTAAGGTTTTAAACTAAAATTTTATATATATATAAATAAAGTTATTTAAATAATTACTAAATGATTTTTATTAAGCAAATAACTAATATTTTTTAGCAAATTTTAATATTTAAAACTAAATAAAAAAATATAGCTAAAATTTTGTAAATATATTTAAGTAAAAGTTATCTTAGTAATTATTAAATATTTTTTTAAGTTAAAAAATAAAGTAATTAAAAAATTTAGTTATATATATTTTAACTTTTAATAATTAATAGAAAATTTAGTATAAAGTAAATTATATTAATTTAAAAAATTCTAATAATAATAAAAATTACAAAATAGTAAATAAAAGTAAAGCTAATAATATAAATATAAATAAGTAATTAGTTTTTAAAATATTTATTTAAAATTTAAATATTTTTTTAATTATATAAAACTATATTCTTTTATTATATAAAAATATAGTAGCAGTTTTATATTTATAAAATTTTAAAACTATTATAGTAGCTAGCTTAAAATAAAGGTATTTAATATAATATTTTAGCTAAATTTTTTTATAATAGTATTTTTTATTTTAAGTTAGATTAACTAAAAGTTTTATTAATAGTAACAAAAATATTTATCTTATTATATAAGTGTTAATAATTATAAAAAAAAGATTTTATTTATATAAAGCTAACTATTAAATATAAAAAGCTTTATATTATAATATATATATATTAATTATATAATAGTTTAAAATAATGTAATTAATTTAAAAAGCTAAAAACTAACTAAAAAATATTTATATAATTTAATAATTAGATTTATATTTATATAATATAAATAAGTTTTTAATAAGCTAGCTATATAAAAATTTTAATAAAGTAAAGCTTTTTATATTTATTAATATATTTTTAAATTAATTAATTTATTAAATGTTTTTAAAAGTAGTAAAAATATTAATTAAGTATTTAAAATCTAATAAAAAAATAAAAATTTAAAACTAAATATATATAAAAATGCTAATAATAAAGTTTAGAAAAATATTTTAATTTTATTTACTATATACTTTTTAAAAAATAAAATAAGTTTAGTAAAAAACTATAGCTAAATAAATAAAGTATAAAAAAATTATATATTATAATAATAATAAACTTAGCTTTACTTATAAAAAAGAAGTTTTAATATAAATTATTACTAAAATTAATTTTAAAAACTAATTTAAATACTAGATTTATTAAAAAATATAGTAATATAACTAGATTAAACAAATATAATATTGATATACTAAAACTAAAATTACTAGTATAAAAAATAAATAATAAAAATTTTAATAGTCTAATATTAAAAAAAAATTATTAGCTATAATTTAGTAAAAATAAAATATTATAAAATAAACTATTTTTAAAACTTTAAATTATTAATATTAATAAAAATAAAAACTAAAAATTTTTTAACTTTGTTAAATAAGTTAATAAAAGTAAGAAAAAACTAATATTTTTAATATTTATTTAATTATATATATATTTTATTAATAAATTTTTAAAAAATTAAATCTTTTTATTTAAACTTTTAGATTTTTAAATTAATATGAAATAGTTTAATTTTATATTTATTATTTAGCTTATTTAAAGTTTTTAAAAGTCAGTCTAATTATAAAAAATTATTTACTAAACTTTTTTTTTAAAATTTAGTTTCTAAATTATTTTTTATTTATATTTAATTAATAGTTTAAATTAAACTTTATTAATTTATATTTTTAATTTTAGATAGTTTTTCTTAAAATAACTTATTATTTTATAATAATATTAAACTAAAATAATTTTATTTTAAGTAGATTTTTTTACTATTTAGAGTAAAAATATAAAAAAGCTTAACTAAGTTTAAAATAGTATACTAATAAAATTCTAAATTAATAATTAATTTTTATTATAATAAGTAATAAACTTTATTAAAAGTTAAAATATTAATTAATTTTAATATTTTAATATAAATGAATTTATAAATATCTTTATAACTTTTAATTAATTTAGCTTTAATTTAGAAAATAATATTTAAAACTAAAGTTTTTATTATATTAATTTACTAAAAAAGAGCTTAAAAGTTTAAATTTATTTCCTTTTATATAATTAAAATTTATTAGTAAAAATAGCTATTACTAGTTTTAAAGTTATAAAAAATGGTAATGTTTTTATTTTATTAGTAAAAAAAATAATTATAATAATTAAAAATTCCTAATAGTAATTACTAAAAAATCAACTACTATTAATCTATTTAAAATTTTAGCTTTTTAAAAATTAAAAAATATAAAGTTAAATATATTAACTTCAAAAATAAACCTTATATATTAAAAAGCTAGCTTATTAAAATATAATAAGTTTATTTTAATAGCTTTAATAAAATAATGATAGCTAAAATTTTATTATAAATTAATTTTTTTTAATATAGTAAAATTTAATTACTTATAAGTAATATTTATAATATTAATAGAATTTTTTTTTAATAGTTGTAAAATAAAATAAATTTAATAATAGCTTAATTATAATAAGATAGTAAAAGTAAAAAAACTAATAGTAATATACTATTAGTTAGAATTAAAAAATAAAGTAAATATAAAATAATAATAAAATATTAATATAATATTAATAAATTTATATACTAAAAAATATTAATATTTTTATTAATAGTTATAAAAAAATAGAAAAAAATCAGTTTATACTATACTTATATTATAGATTAATAATATAAAATTAATATAATAATTATAAAAATCTTATATTAATAGCTTATAACTATAAATATTAAATGTATATTAAAAAACTATACTACTTATATAATATAGTTATATAATTAAATATAGCTAAAGCTAACTAAAGTAAAATCTTAGTTAAGTATTTAACTTTTACTATATAAAAATAAAAAAGTTTTTAACTTATATATTAAGTATATAAATTTGTAATTAATTTAAATAAATTGCAAAATTATAATACTTTAAAGCTATACTTTATTTTTTTACTACTAAATTAAAAAAAGTTTTAAGTATAAATAAAATTAATAGTTTTTAAATTTTGCAAAACTTAAAAGCTATATTTTTAAGCTATAGTATATTATTAAAATAGTTTTGAAAAAATAGTAGTATAGTATTAAAATATAGCTTTAAAGTTAACTTTTAAAAGCATAAAATCTATTTAATATATTTAAAGTAAAGCTTTAAATATATAAAAACTTATATTAGTATATATAATAGATAATTTTAATATTAATATATTTATAGCTTTAGCTATAAAAATATATAATTTTACTTAAATTATTTTATTTTAAGTTTTTTAAAAACTATTAAGCTATTTTAATATACTAAAACTTTATTTTAATACTATTTTTTTACTATTCTAATAATTAAGAATTATATTAAAATATTATATACTATATATATAATATTAGAATTAAGCTTTTTAACTAATATAAAAATTTAAAAAGTTATTTAAAACTGCAAATATTATTTAATATAAAAAATTATTTTTCAACAAATATATAAATAATATATAGTAAGAAAAATATTAAGTAAATAATAATAAGTATTATAATATAAATATATTAATATATTTACTGCAAAAATAAAACTTTTTATAAATATACTATATTTTTAATAAAAAATAAATTTAATATATAAAATTAAATTAAAAAAATTACTAATTTAAAAATAAAGTATAAATTATAGTTTATAATAGTTAATTTAGTTTTATAAAAATAAATTTACTATTAATTTATACTATTTAATAATTTATTTTTAGCATTAAACTATACATATTTTATAACTTTTATTTTCAAAATTTTATTGTTTTTTTTGATGTTATAAATATTTTAAAATAAGTTTTTAATAATTTCAAATAATTTGAAATTTGATACAAATTTAAGTTATTTACCTATTTATTAATAAGTTACTCAAACCTTTACTCTAAAATTATACTTTATAATATAAAATACAATTTTTTAAATTCAAATTTTTAGTTAAAAATAATACTTTATTGCTTTATTATACTATATGAAAGACATTAAGTATTAGAAATTTATTAAGTCTTACAGGTATTAAATTACTTTAATTGTAAAAAATGGCATATTTTACTTAACATTATTTCTAAAAATTAGCTCAAATAACTATAACCTAAAAAACAAGTTTGCAGTTAAGCAAAATATTTACATTTAAAAAATACTAACAATAACATTTAGCACTAATAATTGAAATTTACACTTTTAATAAGGCAAAATTTTGCTATTAGTAAATGCTAATACCAAAATGGCATTAGTGCTCTTAGCTGTAGGATGGAATTAAAGCTTTGAGAACTTTGACAAAATTTTGGTTAGTTTTAAGTTTTTTGATAATAAATTAAGCTGCACAGTTTTTTCCTCTCTTTTTTTTCTTTGACTTCAGGGTAGAGAATAGTACGGTACAGGGGACATGAATTATCAAAGTGTGTCAGATTGTCTTTGAGACACGATAAACAGGCGTGATGACCACAGGTAGTGGTGGTGGTCGGTTTTTCAATACGGTCCTAGCAGACCATGCAAAGAAATTCGACTGAGAACACGGTTTCGAGAAAATCTAAAGATGTGTTTCTGCTCGATGATCTTGTCCCAGGTACGTGAGTTGGCGGTGTCGTAGTTGATGAGCTCAACGATGTTGTCTGGGATAATGTAATCAATAGGGCAGATTTAGTATGGGAAACAAATAAATACTCGATTTTTATGACATCATTTTCCTCTTCAAATTTCTTGCCTTTCTTACCACTCTTAACCTTTTTACCTGAATCTTTCTTAGCGTTAGGTGAAACATACCCGATAGGGGCGTAGAGGGATGTCCCAAATTCTGCAATGCGTTGCTTGCCTTTTTCAGTTCAAGGAGCAGGCTCATCATCATCACTTTTGAATCCATATCTCTTTAATTATAATTAATAAACTTTTTATAGTATAAATGCCTACTCATACTATAGAAGCTTCTTTTCCTATTTCAGGCCAACACTATAAAGCATTAGATAACGTAAATAAATGTTACTTACTCTAGAAAGCTTGTAAATACCGTCATAGCGAACGCCTTCCACAGGAGCAAACTCGGGATATTCTTTCATCATTTTGTAGGACCGGCAAACATGGATAGGGTCACTTTTTTCCAATCTTTAGCAACAGCACCTTCTATTGCATTAACCTCCTCTCTCATAGTTTCAGCAATAGCAAGATTTGAACGAGTTTGTTCCTGGTCGAATGACTGACTTGAAACACGTTTGTTCTCAGATAAAACATGTCTTCCAGAGCCGATATAATAAAAATTTTCTCCGAAATCGGTGTCATATTCATAATCTCCAGCTAAAACAATTGATACAGTTCCAGTTTTGGCACCTCCGGCAATTCCACTTACAGGTAGGCTAGTCATTTTTAGTATGCCCAATCATGTAGATATTACCGGTGAATACCGGATTGTACAGAATGGACACGGTATAACCTGGATGAGCCAACAGGAACCCCAGGAATTGGTCCTTTGTGTTCAGGTTTAACAATAGTACATTTAGTCTCGATACCAGCACAAGCATATCCATTATCGCATTTCCTTTTGACTTCTTTTTTCTGTTTAGTTTTACTCACATCTCGTACAATCATTTTATTAGAGTCAGTATAACATTCGGGACAGTACCTATGTAAAGTTTAGAGTAAAATAAGTTTGAAAGATTACCATTCACTCTCAGGAATAGCTATTGAAGGCTCTGCAAGACATCTCATATGGAAGTAATATTGAAATTAATCACAAATTAACATTCCATTCTCGTTAACTTTTTTTCCACTTTCATAACAATCACATTCCTTAAAAGCATTCTGATGGTTTTTTTTGCACTTTTTACAAATCTCATCAGCTTCTTGATTTTTTTTAATAGCTGCTTGTAATTCAGCATCAGCAATGAGTTGATCGTTGTCTATTTTAACTTGTGAAATTCCGTTAGTCAAAGATGAGCTTCCTCCTAAAGCTACTTGTGTACTGTCTACTACCTTTATTCCAGCAGTAATTCTAGAAGTTTCATTAATTAAAAGTGAATTCTCCTCTATATTTGTTTGAGTGATTTCCTTACTTTCGATGATTTTGAAATTTCTGAAACCTCTTTCTCAATTTCAGGTTCGATATCTTCTAGTTTGATATAAGTTTGAATAGTAGCGTTGTTTTTAACATTTTAATAGTAAAGGGTACGTGTGTTTTTAAGCTACATAAAGTTAGTTATATTAAAATGTAAAATAAATTACAAAATTTCTTAAATGGATTAATCAAAGGGTTTTTAATTTAACTGAAATAAAAGTTGGTATTTTTTTTTAATAGTCGATATTTTGGCTTGGCGGTTAAGGTTAACAGATAACTTTTCACCATCAGCCAAACGCATTATACAACACATCTTGAAAAAGCATATTTCAAAATTTAAGTTTCTACAATTTTTCTTTTTTACAATTTTCGTCACTCTAAACTTTAATTGGTTTAAATTTTAAAAGCTTATTTTTTGCGTCACATGCATTCAAATAATTGATCTTTTCCAAGAATAAAGTTTGATAAGAGTTAAATTTAATTTTTTTTTTAATACGACTTATAGACCTAAACTAGCCTAAAAATAAAAACCTGCTCCTCATAGAGTAAGCAAAGCCACTATAGCTTATAAAGGGTTAAGTAATACCAAAAAATGCTACAGTAATAGGCTTGAATATTTAGTTTGCTGCTTTAAGCTCTTCAACAGAGCATATATAATGACAAATTTAAACTCTTCTATTATTTTATATCATAAGGCCTATTTGCCATACTATTAATTATACTAGTGTACAACTTCCATTGTTTACCTTACTAGTTAACATAAGTAGGACTCATAATTATTTCAAGTAAACAGCCTTTACTTTAAAGTATAGATATATAAAGGATTATAAATACTTACTATAATATATCTAATTGTAAAGTTATTTTGCTTTATACTATAACCAGATGGTTGCTACTAATTTTTAGAGTATCTTAAAAATATAGAGACATTTAATTTAATTTAAAACATATTTACTTAAAATAGCATAATTTCAGAGCCTAAATTTAAAAATAGTATATTTTAGATTTATATTTTATATTTTATATTTTATAATATAACTATCCTTAATTTTATGTGCTGTTTAGTTTCAATACAACTTTGTAGTATAATAATAGCAATACTTAGAGAATATGGTTTATTGCATTTGCATCTTGCTCTTTATCGATTTCTGTAACGTATATAAAAAGATAATTACAATATAATTTTGTTGGCTATCAAAAATTTCATTGAAAATTATACAGTTATATTGTATATCCACATATACCAGGACTAAAAGATAAATGTGTCTTAGTGGTTGAATTCATTAAGCCAAAAAAGTTCTATAAATAACTATGATGGTGTTCAATTCCATTCCATACCATTAGTTGTTTATGTAAAAGTTATTTGGGAAAAAATAATTGATCTTATTTTTCAACTAAAACTCTTTTGGTAATACTTTAGAGGTTAAACCTTATAATTTTTACAGATTTTTTCTAATTAGGCTGATTTTAACAATATTATTAAAAAGTAAAAATTTTTGAAGTTTTCATTATTAATTAAAAATAGTTTTGTATGATTTTGATGTTATAATTTAAATATTCGCAATTTAATTTTAAATTTATGGTTGATAAACTGCTGATTTGTTTTCAGTTAAAACCTTTCCACTTTATTTTTAGCGAGTTTTATTAACAAAAGTTGTAGTTCAATTGTTTTTGCTCATTTAGCATTTAATACTAATCTAATAGTTTTGATTAGCATAAAACTTAATATAAAAAGAGAAGAGAAGCCATAATCGTTTATTCCAACAGTCAAAAATGAAACAAGAGAAATCTAATTTAACTTTTTGGTACGACTTTACCAGTGCTTACTCATTTGTAGCTTTCTTTAAGCTACTTAATCTTTACCGTTCCAACAAATTTAACTTAGATGTTGAATTTAAACCTTTCAGTTTAGGTTTATTATTTAAAGCTTTAGGAATGAAACAGAGCCCAGCCATGTCTTCAGACCTTAAACGGATGTACATTCTTAATGATTTTGTTAAACAATCTAAAAAACATCTCGATGTAGAAGTAAAATTCCCATCCAAGTTCCCAATAAATACCGCTTTATCTACTCAATTATCTCAATATCTGAATGAAAATTATAATTTAGATATTCAGATAAAGTATATAGAACAAGTATTTTTGGCAGCTTTTTGTTACGGTCAAGATATTTCTAACCCTACCACATTAAGTGCTATTTTAGATAAAATCAGTCTAGCAGAAGATTCTAAATCTATTCTCAATAAAGTTACTACCGAAAAGACTTGGAAGGTTAAAGTACAAGAAAACACGAATGAAGCAAAAGAGTTAGGAATTTTCGGTGCTCCTTCTTTCATTGTTAATTCTACTAATGAACTCTTCTGGGGTCAAGATAGACTTGATGATGCTATTAAAGCTGCTTTACAGATCAAGCATAAGCTCTAATTAGACTTTTAAATAGCATACATGGTATTCAAAATTGATGTATACTATTATTGATATAATAAGACCATATTATTATAAATTAGTTCTGATTAATTTTGTAACATATTTTACTATCTAAGTAAATTCTTTATAACACTTGATATAATTGATATTCTATTTAAAATCAACTAAATTTGTTTGAAACACATCAAGTTTAAATATCTATACTAAATTTACCAAGCTTAGATACTCTTATTTTCATAAATATGGTATTTTGTACACTGATTGTTAAATCAGAATACTAGCAATTTCATTATTTTCTACAAAAAGTTAAGATAGAGTACTTTTTGGTATCCTCAAAAAAAACATCTTTTAAACAGCATAAGTAACTGCAATACAGATAATAATTTAACTCTGAACTCATTGACTTTAGTTAAGGGTAAAGTGGTTAGAGACTTCTAATATTTACTAGCTATTTAAAAACATCTTAATATATATAATAAGAAGGTGAGTGGAATTGTATATTCTCTATTTATAGGTATAGGTTAGTATATAACTGTTAGATAATATATAACATTAGTTTATAACTTTTTGATAAGTTAGACAAAATGTATAGCTTTGATTTTTTATTTAATAGCTAATTGCATAATATATAGTTTCTTTAAATATAATTAGTTTTGCTGCTTATTAAATTAACTGGAAAATTAAAAAATAATTTAGATAAATATATTTTAATATTATCACAAATGCAAGTTTTTATAAGAGAGATCTAAGAATGTAGAAATTGTATTTGATTTTAAATTAGAATTTATAAAATAAATGATACTGATAAAGCTAAAAATTTAAGCTCAAACTTTAAAATCCATATAAGCTTTTAAATTTTAATTAATTAATACCAATTAAAAGATTTTGTTACTTTTCTCATCTTTTAAATAAAAAAAGTTTTATTTTTGCTTTTTTTTAGCACTAAAAAGATATTTACTACTTAAAAACAATTTAGTTAAAAATATATACTTAAAAAAAAGATTAGCAAAAGATTTTTAAGGCTAAAAAAAATAGTTGCTAATAAATAGGCAATTGGCTACTTTTGAAAATAGCTGATTCCTATATAAAAAGTTTAATAAAATTTTAAAAACTTGATATAATTGGGTTTTAACTAAATAAATATATGTTATTTATTTAGTATTACATATATATATAATTTTAAAACTTTTGGTGTGCTTCACCAAAAGTTATATAAAAATTAAAATTTTTATAAGGTAAATAGTACTTTTGAAAGTACTGCACCTCTTTGAAATTTAGATATATCAAAACATATCTAAAAATTTCAAAAAAAAACTATAATAATTAAAATTATTTATTATATTATTTAATTTGAAAAATATTTTATAAATAAAAATTTTATAAATAAAAAAATTTTATTATAATAGCTTTAAAGTAAAGTATATTTATATCAAAATATTTTCTTAATGCTTAATTCTATAGCCTTGAGCTTTAACTACTCTATTAAAACATTCTCTATAGCTGTTTGTAAGTTTTTTTAAAGTAGCTTTACTAGTATTTTGCCAGGTATGCTTAATACAATTCCATAAATTGTTAGTATTTTCTGGTAAAGTAAAATTTTGGTAAACCTTTTTTTTAACATTATCCAAGTATTTTCAATTGAATTAAGGTTTGAACTATATGTAAGCCAGTTAAAAATTTCAATGCTAGTATTCTTAATATAATTTTTAGTTATTATGGTAGTATAAGGAGTAGTAAAGTTGTGCATTAGGATAGCTTAATAGTTTTTTAAATAAACTTTTTGGGAAAACTCAGAATAAAACTGTTTAAGTAAATCTATATAAACATTAGCATTAAAATTACCTTCTATATGTACTAAATATAAATTTCCATATATATTAAGCATTCCCCAAACATTAACTTTAAAGCCACCAAATTAGTATAAGTTACAATCCGCTGTATAGTTAAATTTATAATTTTGATTAAGCCAATATATATAATCCTCATTTCTAATATTATACTTATT
>JAWQFY010000691.1:0-22981 GCA_037055185.1 Capillidium rhysosporum | reverse complement strand
TTAAATTAAAAATTATTTATTATTTTAAATTTATTATATAAATTTTTTTAATTTATAATTAAACTTATAACTATATATTAAATATTATTTTAATAATTTAATTATAAAGTTTTAATTATAATAAATATTATTAAAAAAAAGTAATTAAAATACCTATTAATTTAATAAAATTAATATTTTAATAAGTTTATAAATATTTAATAATATTTAATAAATTATATAGTATTTAATACTAGTTTATAATTTTTTATAATAAAAATAATTTAAATTATTTTTTATTAATAGTTATTAAAATTTTAATTAGGTAAAATTTACTAATATTTATAAATAAATTAATTAAAAATTAATAAAATTAAATAAAACTAAATAATTAATAATATATAATTAAAAATACTTAATTAAAGTAATAATTATAATAGTATTTTAAATAACTAATAAAGTTATAAGTATTTATACAACTAATATATTAAATTTATATATCATAATATTTTACTTTAATTTAATTAATAAAGTAAAATATAAATAATAATTTTAAAATTTTAAATCTAAATTTTTACTATTACTATTTTTTACTAAGTTAAAATATATTAAAAAAACCATTTATATTATAACTTTAGTATAAATTTTATTTTTGGCTATTTATATTATTTTATTAAAGCTATTTAAATATATTTTTAATAATATATATTTAATTATAAACTACTATTATAATTATTATTAATAAATATTACTATTTTATAAAAATAATATATATATAAACTTATTTAAATAATTATCAAATTTTAAACTTAATTATTATTATAATTAATAATAATTTTTTATATTTATAATTAAATATAAAGTAATAAAATAAAAAAAATAGTTTTTTACCTTTTTTTATAATTAATTTAAATTATTATATTAATTAATTATATTTAATTTAAAAATTAATTAAGCTAAATTTATTATAAAAGTAAATTAAATAAAATTAATTATAATAGTAGTTTTATATTTATATAAATAAAATTAATATTTTTTATCTTATTTTTAAATAATATAAAGTTTAACTATTATAGCAATCTAAAAATATTTATAAATTTATTAGTTTATACTTTATATTATAGTTAAAAAATATTAACTAATATTAAAAGTTAGCTTTTTATTTAACTAATAAATATATAATTATTTTTTACTTTTAACTTTTTTTTATTAGTTAATTTATTAATTTTATTTTATTAGCTTACTTATTTTACTAAATTAATTTTTATTTTTTTAATATTAACTATTTTACTACTAGTTTAATATTAATTTAATATTATACTATCTAAAAATCTAAAATTAAATAAGTAAAATATAAGTAATCTAAAAATTTTTATTATAAAGATTTTTTAAAATTCTTATAACTATTTTTAAAAATACAATACTAGCTATAAAATTAAAACTTAAATAAATTTTTTAGCTAATAATATTATAAATATAACTATAAGTTAATAATAAAAATAAAAATAAAGCTAACAATATTAATTAATAAAATATATAAATAAATATATATATATATAAATTAAAAATATATAAACTAAAAGTTAAAACATTTAGAAAAAATAAAATAATTTTTTTTTAATATTATTTATTAAAAATATATTAAGCTTTTAAAATTTTAAATAAAAACTAATAAAAAATTAGACTATTATTTAATTAGTTTTAAAATCTAGTATAATTTATAAAATATTATATTATATTATAATAATAAATAAGGTATAAATATTAAGTAGTTTTTAATAAATAATAGTAAATAAAATATAAAAATAAGTTATTATTATTTAATTTATTATAATTAAGGTAAAAATAATAATAACTAAACTTTTAATTAAATAAATATAAAATATTTATAAAGTAAAACTTATATATACTAAATTAAAGTTTAATAATAAATTAGCTTTTATATTATTTAAGTATTATTAATTATTAATTTAAAAACTTTAAAATTAATTTTATTTTTTATTTTCAAGTAGCTTATTATATATATCTTTTTTTATTACTTGCACTATTTTAGTAAAATTTACCAGCTATTGCTATAACTTACTAATATAGTTTTTATTTTAGCTTTAGTATTTAAGTAAAAATAAATTTAATTATATTTTTATTTTAAAGTTTTAATATTTGCTAAAAAAGTTATATTAAGTACTAATTAATTTATTATAATTAAATACTAGCCTAAATATTAACTACTGGTTATTTGCTAATAATATACTGCTAAAAAAGTTTTTATTATAAAAGGATATTAAACTATAAATTATATTTTATTATTATTTAAATTTAGCTTTTATTTAAATAACAGTTATTTTAACTATAGCTAAACTTTTATTAGTTTAATAGTTTTAAGATAGTATAATAATTTTTACTAATAGTTAGATTTTTAAAATTTTTTCAGTATTTATTAGTTAAAAAGTTTCTATTTTTTGAAATTTTATTATAAATACTATTACTTAATTTAAAGAAAAAAAATTAAAAGTAAAGAAGTGAATATTTAAATAAACTTAGTTTTTAAATAAATTATAAAAATGTTAATTTACTTTGAACTAGAACAACTTTATTAAAAATCTTTAACAGAAAAGTAGAGATATATATATATATATAATATTTAAACATTAATATTGATTTACTTAAAGTTTACTAAGTTAAATTATTATTTTGAAACTGTAAGTAAAACAAAACTTATATAATTTAAAACTCTATTAATTTAATCATTTTTAAATGAGTTAATGTATTTTACTTTTTATTAGCTAAGTATAAAAGTATATATATAGTTATTTTTGAAAATTAATATAAAAACTAAATGTATGGATTATTATTTATTTATTTATTTAAAATTTTAAATCCTAGTTCTTATTAGGGGTATCTACGCCTTTTTTAGATCCAGATCTAACTCGGTCGGGGGTAAATGTATAGATTAATAAGTTAAAGCTTTTAACTACATCAATTCAATTATACTTGGTTGGATGTTGTTGAACCAAATTTTACTATGATGCATGTTATTAAGTTGCAGGGATGTGGAGGTATCTATTGGCTTAATAGCAATTTGAAAATAATCTTAATTATCGCTCTATATTATTTACACTACCATTATGTCCTTACACCAATTATAAAGTAAACTTGAACTACAATCCAAACAAGTAAACTGTAAAGGTAATAAGTTGACAATTCTATGACAAAGATCTAAGTCAGATGGTAAAATGTGAAACATTGGGAACAACTAAGAGTTAATTTTGAAACATGCACATGATCCAATTCCAGCCTAAATAAACTAAGTTTTCCAACTTTACCAACTTTGGATCGTCTAACCAATTTTAACGCCAATTGAAAAGATTTAATTAAGTCATTGCTATTCGCTTAAGCTTCCAGTAGAACAAGTGGCACGTAACTAAGACATCAAAGCCCAGATACAACTATTTCAAAGTAGCTCAGCAATTACAAACTTTAACGTTATGTCCCAGTTTTTATAAAAACACTCTATTTATACTTCGAAACTTTTGGAAAGTTTAAATAATTAGTTTCCAACTATATTTTAGCTTTAAGTTTACAACTGCCAACCGGAGTTATAGTATAACTTCTATTTCAACAAGTAAATCACTTTAATCTTTTTAATATATTTATAGTAAATTTTAGACCAAATTTCAACTACAGCTAACTATCAAGTATCCTAAATACGAACGAGTATGAGTACTGGTACGACTGTTGAGCAAACGAATAGGGTTGAAAATTATCAAACTGATGTACCGATACCTTTAAATCCAATCAGTCCAAATACTAAAGAAGATAAACTAAATCCACCAGCCGACTTAGCTGAGTTAAATTTGCTATTATTATCGGGTAGCTCTTCGCTATTCTATTTCGACGCCAAAGATACTATAAAAAACCTTAAACTTAAGTTCTTTGAAAGTTGGCCAAAAGGTAAATTGTTTGTTTCTACAGTTTATATTAAAAACTAATTAAAATCAGATTGGATGTCCGAAAAACCTACTAGCGTAAGCCATCTAAGGTTTCTCCACTTAGGCAGGTTTTTAGAAGATAACGCTACGTTAGAAGGTAAATAAATCTAATTATATAATTCTAAATTTATCGATAGAATCAAAAATACAGAATGGGAAGAAAACTACCATTCATATTAACGTCAAGAAGTTGGAGCTAGATATGTCTAAGGATAATTTAAATGGGAAAACTGTCGAAAGAACTCCTAAATGTTCTTTATGCTTGATCCTTTGATTCCTATTTTCGCTCTAACTCTAACACTCCGTTGTACATAAATTTATAAACTTCCATCCATCAGAGAAAATTTATCGGTCGTTTTAAAACACCCAATTACTTCATTTATATTTAACTGGAACCAAGCTTAATTTCAAATATCCTACTCTATTGACATCTTTTTTTTACCCGAAGCTTCATCCCAACAAACTTGTTGCGGTTAAGTATTTATACTTTGCTTAATAAAAATCTTATTTCATAAAAATAAGAAAGGTTCAAGTGCACCACTCTTGGATTCTACCATCCAAATAAGTGTATTCATTATAGCATTTTGATAATGACATTTGTTTGATGTAAGCTAATCTCTTCAAAGTTTCCTTTTAAAAAAATGACCAATTTATTTTTTATAGCTATATTTAACCATATACTTGGTTTTATTATACCAAGAAGTTAGCAAAGTAAATAACTTTTAATAAAAAGCTAAATTCCAATAGTCTAAAATTAACAGAATCTTTTAATAAATTTTGATTTGAAAAGCCAAACTAAAGTAATTTTTTAATGATTCTAAAATTACCAATATTAAATTTGATTTTGTTTTTATTAAATTAAAATTTATTAATAAACTAAAAACTAATTTTGAAGATATATTAAGCTATAAGTGTAATTAGTATACCTTAATATTGTAGCAAATAGTTACATCACTAAATAAAAAGCATAAAATTTATAGCTTTCTTTTAAAAAATATCTTTTTTAGTTTTGTTAAACCAATTTTAAAACAGCTAATTATAAAATGCCAGCTTTACTTTTTATCTATATAATTATATAAAATTGTAGCCAGTTTAAAAAAATTTAAAGATTAATAAAAATATTTAGTTAATTAAAGAAAAAATATCTATTATTTATCATTAATTAAGATATATAAAATTATATTTTAATATGTAAATAAATATGTATATTTATTTTTAAAAGCTAAAAATATTAAAAGGATTTTTTTTTAAAATTGGTAAAATAAAATGCATTATTATTAATAATTAAGAATGTGCAAAAAAATGTTAAAAAAGAAACAATTATATAATAATATATTTATAAGATTTTGCAAAATATCAGAATATTACAATATTTTTTTAGTTTAATAAAATAATATTAAAAATTAATTTTATTAAATAAAAAGTTTTGTAATATTGAAATTACTAGCATATATTTAAAAAAGAGATATTTATAAAATCTAGCTATCTAAATAACTAGTAAATTAAAAAAAGTACTTAGATAAAGTATATTGTAAAGAAAAAAAGAAAAAAAAGAAAAACTATAAAAAAAATTTAGTAAAAACAGTATAGTTTACTAAACTTTTATAGCTTTTCTAAAAAGTATAATAATAAAAAGTAAAGCTACTATAAAGAAAAAATCTTACTCTAAATAATTAAAATAATAAGTATAACTATTACTACTTTTTATTAAAATTAAAAAAAGTAATAGCTAAATAAAAAATTATTACTTTTATATTATCAAAAATAATTTTAAATAAAAAAATAAAAACTAACAAAAAAACAAAAAGTATTATAAAAAAAGTCTGCTTAAAAATATAAAAAGTTAAAATTAAAATAGTTAATATTTTAGTAATATCTAGTAAAAATAAATATTATAGTTAAAATACTATTAATTATTAATTTTTTAGATAAAATTTAAAGCTTTAACTAAATTTTTCTAGTTAGTAAATTTTAATAAAATATTTATTACTTAATTTAGCTTATTAAAAAAAGTAAAATATTAAAAATAAAAGAATTAACTAATAATAATAATAAAATTTAATTTTTTTTTTAATTTTGTAATTAAAATTATTATAGTAATTATTAATATATTTTTAAAGCTTATAGTATTTATAAATCTATTTTAAAAGTTTTTAGATGAAAAAATTTTAACTAAATTAGTATATTTAATACTAATTTTAAAAAAGGTTAAAAATTAAAAAAATTAAAATAAAAAAATAATAAAAGTTTAAATTTTATTAAAAGTAAAGAAAATATATTTTTTTTAATAAAATAATTTAATTTATAAATTAATAATTAAAAACTGAAAAAAAAAGTATTTAAATAATTAATTTTATCTTTTAAATATAATAAATTGCTATTTTACTTATCTATATATATTTATTTTAATTTAAGCTTAACTTTTTTTAAAGTAAATTAAATTAAAAATAGTATTTATTTATATAAATATAATTAATATTTTTTTAAGACTTTTTTAAAAATTTTGAAAAAGTAAATAATATATCTATTTAATAATTATATTATTTATAATAATAGCTTTTATATTTAATAATAAATATATAAGTTATATAATATATTTAAAATTTTAGTTTTTTTTAAAAGTAAACTAAATTTTAAAGCTACTTTTAAATTTATTTTAATTAAATTTTTTGCTAATTTTATATAATAATAATTAAATATACATTAATAACTTAATATAGTATAAAATTTTTTAAAAAAATATTAGTATAATATGTAAAAATTAATTAAGCTTATAAAAAAAATAATATTTTAAAAAAAGTAAAGTTATATAAACCTAATTTTTAAACTAGCTTAATTTTAAATAAAGCTATAAAATATAATAATAAATAGTTATTTTAATTAGATTTAATATACTAAATTAGAAAAAATAAAAAGTTAAGAAATCTAAAATAATAATTATTAAGTAATATAATTAGTAAAAAAAACTAGGTAAAATAACATAAACTTTAAAAAAAAATTACTTAAAATTAGGCTTAAATAAGCTTAAATAAAACTTTTTTAGCTTAAATTGCTAAATACTAAAGTTTATAAACTAAAAAATAAAAAAAGTAGTAGTTTTAATATTTAATATATATAAAGTAAGTTAAATATAATATATAAAATTAAGTAAGACTATTTAGTATTTTAAATAAATAATACTATATTTATTTTATTTTAATTTAACTTTTAATTATAACTAATAAAATTAAAAATAAATAAAAATTAATATAAGTATACATAATAATATTAAAAACTAAAGTTAGTATTTTTAATAAAAATAGTTTTTTTTCTATTATTTTATTTAGCTTACTAATTAGTTATATACTTTAAAAATAAATTACTATATTAAATTAATTATTTTTTAAAAGTTAATTAAAAAAGTAGTTAAAAAAATAATAGTAAAAAGTTAAAACTTATAGTATATTTAAAATATAAAACTAAGCTAATATGAAAATAAGCTATTTACTTTAAACTATTTTATTTTTTAAGCTTATTTTTAAAGCTTTTAATATAGTTATTTTTAAAAACCTTTTTTATATATTAATAAAATTTTAAAATTTAATAAATACTAAAAAAAATATTATAGTTTTTAGCTTTTAATATTTACTATAAAGTAATATTTAATTTAGCTAAGTAGTAAAATTCTTAAAATTAACTTTAATTAAAATTTTAATAATAATTAATATTATTAAGTTTAAAAATTATATATTTATAAAATTTAAAGTATATTAATTTATTAATATAAATAATATATATGTTTTAAAGTTTTATTTCTTTTTGTAAACTAATTTTTAATATATATATATTTATTTAGAATTTTTAAATTAAAATTTAGCTTATTTTTAAAAAAAAAATTATATAATTAAATTTATTTAAATATAAAAATGCTACTATACTTAGTTAAATTTTAATTTACTATTTAAGTTAATATAGTAAAATAATAATATTAATTATTTACTTTTATATTATAAAATATAAATATATTAAAAAGTTTTTAAAAAGGATTAATAATAAAAAAAAGCTATTAAGTATACTTTTATTATATATAAAAACTAAATAATATTTTAAATTATAAAGTTTAAAAATAAATTTAAATATTAAATACTTAATAATAATTCTTTTTTTAAAATTATTTAAAGATATAAAGTAGTAAAAATTATATATATATGAATTTTATTAATAAAAAATATATAAAATATAAAATACTAAAATATTTATTAAAGTATATTTTTTATAAATATTAAAATAATTAAAATAAATAAATAGTTAGCTATTGTTAAAAAACAATTAGTATTAATAAAGATATCTTTATTATTTTATTATTATTATATTTTTTAAATAATTATTTTAATAAATATATATATATATAAGTTTTAATATTTAAATACTATTTATATAATTTGTAAAATTTTAGCTTTATTATTTATATAATAATTAATATTAATACTTTAGAGTTTATTTATTTTTATTATATAAAATATAATAAAAAAATAAGTTTATATTTAAAATTCAAATATTTTAAAAAATAAATAAATTCTTAATAAGTATTAAAAGTATTATTTTATTAATTTTTTATACTTTTTTTTAATATTTAAATTTTATTTAAATAATAATAATACTATTTTATAGTTTATTTTAATATTTTAAATATTAAAATTTTTATTTAGTAAATAAAAATCTATATAAAAATAACTATTTTTTATAGAATATTAATTTATACTTTTTAACTTAGCTTTTATACTTTATATTAATAAATAAATTTTAATTATTAAATTAATATTTTTATTTATAAATATTTTTATTTTATAATATAGCTATTATATTTTATTAAATACTTAATTTAATAATAAATATATTAACTTTAATATATTTTCAAATTAAAAATAAGTATTTTAATTAATTATAAGCTTAAATAAAGGATAAAAATATTAATTGCTTATAAACTTAGATAAAAAAAAGTATTTTAGCTATTTATAAGCTTGTTTTAAAAATATAAATATAAATTTTACTATATATTTAAGTTAAAGTTAAATATTTTAGTTTAATTATACTTTAATATTTTAGAAATATATTATAAAATAATATTAAAGCAATATATATATAAATTTACTTAAAGTAAAAAAATATATCATTATAGTATATTTAATAATCTATTTATAAAAGTTTTAAGTAAAATATAAAAAATAAAATAAAAAGCTTTTATAGCACTTATTAAATAAGCAAACTTATAATAAATATTACTTTAAAAGTATATAGTTATTAATAATTTGCTTAAATAGAAAATATAAACTTATATAAAAATAATATAATTATATAAATAAAAAGTTTTAAGTAAATGCTTACTTTAATAATAAGTTTAATTTTAGTTTTCTAATAAAATAACTTTTAAAGTAAAAGTTATTATTTTAGCTTAAACTTATAATAGTAATAATGAATTAATATTAATATAAATTTAAAATAATAGATTTTAAACTTTATATATTAATTTGAGTAGTAAGGTTTTATTTTAAAATATAGTATATTTAAGTTTATATTATAATAAATTTATTTTATAACTATTATAATATTTAAAAAATAAAGTATAATTTTTATAATTTTTTTTTAATATCTAAAAGTAAAACTTAAAATTAAAGTTAAATATTATTTTTTATTATAGCTAAAAAATAATAATTTAGTATTTTTAATTTGATTTTTAGCAATTTTAATAGTAAAAAAGAAGGAGATTTTACTATTATATAATAAATTTATATATTAAAATAGCTTAATAATAATTTAAATAAGCTTTTTAAAAGAATTAATTAAAGTAATATAAATTATAATAATGCTATATAGATTTAAATATTATATTTAAATAGTTAGCCTACTTTTTTAGTTTGTAAAAATTTATTTTAAAGTTAATTTTTTTTAAATAATCTAAATAATACTTAATTTTATAAATATTTAAAAAAGTAAATAAAAAAAGCTTAATTTATTATGCAAAGTAAGCTAGTATAAAGCTTTTTTATTTTTTAAGATAATAATTTAAAGCAAAGTTTTAAAATATTATATTTTTATAGTTTATATAAGCTAATTATAAATTTATATACTTTATTTATAAGTTAAAAACTTTATTATTTTACTTATTTTTCAAGCTTGCTTAAAAAATGAAAGTTAAATATTTAATACTTAATGCTATAATTTAAATATATTCTAGTTATATTACTAATTATTTAAATTTATTATATAATTTTTTAATATATATAATAATAATAATAATTTTGGTAATTATTAGCTTAAAATTCCACTATTAAACTTATAATATAGGTATAATATTAGCTGGTTTATTTTATTTTTCAATATTTAAATATTAAAAATTTTGTAATTTTTTTAGTATATAAAAATATTAATACTATATTACTATTTTATTAAAATTTTATTATATACTTATAATATTATTATTATAGTATACTCTAATAATATGAATAATAGCTAAAAAACATATAAAATTTAATTATTATTATATAAAATAGATATTAAGTATAATATTTTATAATCTGTTAAGTGAAAATTTTTAAGTTTTTAAGTTTTAATTTTTAACATCTTAAAACTAATATATTAAAATTTTGTAGATTTTTACTTTTTTAAATATTTTCAATTCATTTTTAAATATCTTTAAGAGGAGTATATTAAATATTATATACTTTTCAATTTAGGAAAACCAAATATTTATACATATTTATTTTTATTATTTGATTTTTAAAATCAAAACCACTTACTCTCAAAAGTAGCTGATTGCTTATTTATTATATTAGATAATGCTCAAGCTTTTACAAAAAACAAAAAGTGTTTTTAATAAAATATGATAAAGCTTATAAAATAAATTTCTTCTTTCTAGATCTTGTAATGTGTAAATTTTGGTATTTCAGTAGTTTAAAGCAAAAGCTTCATAATATAAAAGTTAATATGGAAGAAGAGCTAGAATAAGAGGTAGCTGTTTATTTTGAATATATTTCATCAGATGGATTTAAACAAGCTTTTGTCATACAGAAAAAAAATGGAAAAATGTGTAGAGAAAAATGTCTTTTATTATGAATAAATAAATAGTTTTTATTCTAGTATATAGGTTTTCCAAATCTCAAAACTTTTCGCCTACTTTTATCCCAACCATTTTTTCGTCCTTACTTGATTATAGTTCAAAATAAAAAATTGGTAACTTAACTAAATGTTTAAACAGTAAATCGGAATTTTATATATTCAAAAACAATACTTTAAACTATTAAAAATATTTATTTATAAATATTTGAATATAAGCATCATTGAAAAATATATATATCCAATTTAGTAAGAATTAGAAACTAATATCTGTCTAATACAAACTCTATAAAGTCTGTGACAGTTTCCAAGTCGTGAAAGGTAGCTAACTTTTGCACAGCTTTACAGTAACTAATGAAATGAGCCTCTTTGTACTGACGGTTGATGAAGCTAACGCTACAGTCGTTACATTTAGCTTCGATGGGGTTAGACTGTATGCTGGGACACTTGGAACATCCCACGTCCTGTACCTGATATGTGGTGAAACTGGTCTGAAGGTGCTCCAACAACGCTTGTTCCACAGCATCTTTGTTATGCAGTACGTGACACCGGGGGCAATACAACCCTTCGAACTGTGATACAATCAGTTCGGAATCAGTAGGGAGCGAAGCCAGTTTCATATCAGATTCGGTATTCAAACTGACAATTTCGTAAACGTTACGGTCTTCCTCAGCCTCGAAGTCAAGTTGTGACAATTTCAGGTTGGCATAGAAATCCACCTCGTAAATGTAACCGCAGTATGAGCATATGATGTCAGGAAGTTTGAGCAGAGTGGGTGCGTCCGACTGCCAATTCCTAAGACCTAGTACTGCATTGTGTGGGTGATTCGGATCTTTAGTATCGTCAGTATTATAGTCAGTGGAATTAGAAATTTGAAACAGGCTGGGAGGTAAAAATTTAGCTTCGGCACTGAACGGGTCAGCATGCAACTGCTTGAAAAGGTCATATTTGAGCCTGTCTATATCGTCAGCAAAACGTTTGTCAACAGTCAACGCACCACACAGAACTTTAACCCATTCTACCTCAGGTTCATAATTGCGATTGCCGGCGTAGTAAGGAGATCCAGGTAACCTAGGGAATTTAGCAGATGGGAGATTTAAAGAACGGGCCAACTTTATAGACTTTCCGACTTGGGTCAATACGTTGAATATATCATGGTTTAGCATCTCTTCTAGTGTTGCACGACCAAACTGCAACTCCTGTTCACGCCAGGCAGTCAAATTATCGCCACATTTAGGGTTGGCTTGCACCTGATTCAGGAATTCTTGTCGATTATTGTGCAACTGTCGGATGAAACGCTGCAGAATATAGTGGAAATGTGGACGGATTGCAGCAGGAAGGTAGTCTGCTATAGCCCATTTTGATACAAGCTGATAGCTAATTTCTCCTTTGTCTGCACTTTCAGACATACCCATGTCGAATTCGTCTTCAAACTGGGTCTCGGATCTTTGTTCTTCAGTAGTTATTCCTATATAGTTGTTGGGGTTCATCCAGATTAGTCTATCCCAAGTCTTATTGACATTTAGCTTCAGGTAACGGAAAGAAGGCATTGTAGTGAGGTGGTTAATAATGTACGTGCTGAAAGCATCTCCTGAATCGTGGGCAACTTTGCTGGTACCTAATACTAATCGATTTGGTGTTGCGTAGATGATACTAGCCCCACTGTCTCTTATTGTTGACACTAACTCGGAGAAGGACTGTCGCATTAGTTGTACCACCAGGAAATGGAGCTGTCGATCATACAGGCGAGAGGTGGTATTGGAAATCCATCTAAAGAAGTGACGTACCATCAGGTTAGGGCAAGTAGTTTTAGATTCTAATGCTTCTTCGTTCCAGTTGCGTAACAGAGTTTTAAGTACTGAGAAAGACTGTGGGTCGAATCCGTTGTTAAGGTGAGACTTGTGGTTAGGTCCATATTTGGACACTGGGCTAATTTTAGTGGTGCTAGTTCCAGATGGTTTTTTACCAAATTCCAAAGCACCATTACTATCCGTATTGCCAATAAGATGAGAGTTAAGCACCGCATTTAAAGCCAAATCCTCCAGCTCCAAATCCAAGCAAATAGTGGAGTTAGCGGTAGGAATGTTGACGCCGGGCAAAGTCAGATCCAAGTCAATCAGGTGGCGGAATTGATCCGATTCACCTCCACCCAGGTCAGGGTGGTTAGAGTAACTCCACCACAGAACTGCCTGGCTGCGTCGCAAATACCTAGCATAGAACAAGTCGGCAAGTTCGAGTGGGGAATCTCGTCCTAGGTTACCTAATGGCATGTTGGCAAAACTGGCCCAAGTGATACGTTCCTCTAAGAAAGATCCTAAAGTGAACAGGTTGGTAAACATGGCACTGACAACTGGGTGCTGCCACCCAATTAAAGGGAATTTAACCTCGTTGTCAAAATAAGGGATATCTACAGCAGGGAAGTCAGCACAACTTCGTACACCATGTTTGAGCTCGTGTAGCTGCGGAGTATGTGTGATGAGAAGAGTAGGGCCTGCTTTACGCTTGGTATAGCTAGCCAACAACTTTTGTATACTTTCGTAAGCCTTCTCAATTGAGTTATATATTTCAGTTTCAACTTCAATCTGGTCAGGAAACTGCAGCCGGTGAGTGGACATGACTCCCGAGAAATCTTCCTTGAACTGTTGGCGGATTCGCTGATAGCTAGTCACTAGACCGGAGAGTTGTAGGACAGGACGTGGTGAGTCATCGACCACAATCACCACAACTTTTCCCAGACGAGATGCGAACACTATGAAAACGTGTCGGCTGTTGTGCAACTCATGTGTTATGGTTAAATATCCCAAGTCTACTTGATTCAAGTATCCGTGTTTGACTCCTAAGTCACGGTAGAAATGCTTAAGCTCGAAGGTGGGCTGTAAGCCACTACCAGTGTAGTCTTCACTAATTGAAGAAATGCACCCAAGGCTAAGGACCGCTTGGTCGATAGTGGTAGGACCATTTCCGTATACTGAACCGACATTGGGGTGGTTGGAAAGATTCGTGAACCGTATACGATTGTCAAAGTAGAACTGTTCGTCCATCTGCAACTGATAAAGATGTTCTGCATTCTGTAGTCGAGGTAGACGGTAGTTAGACGGCGTAACAATTACATTTTCACTTAAAAAGTTAAACTCATCGAGGGTATCCTTGTGATGACAACTAACATACAAAATACGTGGTACGTTGACTTTAAGGTTAAATAGTTTTTCATCGACGATAATCCAAAGCTTAAGGATACCCGGATCCTCAGTCTTGGTCACCTGCAATACATGAAACGAATTGAAAAGGTAGGGCATGGTGCTCAGAAAGGTCTTGTTGAGTTTACTGCGGTTAATGGTAGCTACAGCTGCACTCGAGTTATTTGAAGATCTGGCACGTTTAGCTTCAATTGCTTTAAGCTCACGGCGTAGTTTCCATGTTTTTGTCGAGTGTGCTAACCAAGCAGTGTACGAATCTTTAATAGAGGGTTTAGGTTTTTCAAGATGTTCTTGAAGAATCTCGTCTTTAGATAGCTTATCTCGCTTTCGTACTATTGCTTTGGAGGGCAAAAAATTCTTTTTAAGTTCTTCAATTCCGGCTAATTTAGCGCCGGTACCAAAGTCTTCCATATCAGGTTGTGCTAAATTCCCTTTTTTGACACTTTGTAAGTAGTTTAGAATCGAATGCTGTTTACTGGTGGATTTTGCTTCAGCTACACGTCGAGCTAACCAATCCGGGTGTTGAACACGGGGTATTGGGTTGGGTATACTCTGGTAGGCAGCTGGTATGGTAATCAACTTTTGCAGTGCAGCTCCGAATCGGTCGAGATAGTACTGCCAGTCTAATAAACTACGAACATCAAAGTCATTAAGAGAAGGGTCGTTGGTCCATTGTCTCAGATATTTCTGCATAATCAGTTTTTCAGTGAAAAAGATGTCGGTAGGAATGGCACGGTCGGATACTGACTTGTCAACAGGAAGACGTGATATGATGAAATTGCAGGCCAGGCCTTTATCCTGTACCATCTTATCGCCTAAGAATTCTGCTAGACGTCGTGCAGTTGAGATCGAGGTAGAGCGTTGTTCACCGTATTCTGACAAAGCTTTGGACATGGAACGATTTTCAGCAATCAAATCGAATAGTTCGCTGTTGGTTACGGTTGTGCCTTTAGTCAGTAATATGTCAAGCCACCGGTTAGCAACTTTAGCCACCGCATCGTAGCAAGATTGAAGGTCGGTTCCTTTCAAAAAATGTGAGAACAACTGCGTTTGGAAAAGTTTGATCATCTTTAACTCACCACGCCGTTTGATTTCGAACCCTTTGAGTTCAGCTAAGGATCCATCATGGTTGAACACGGCGTAACGTTTTTTAAGTAGTCGATCCTCGGCGGTAGAAGCAGGTAAAATCATCGCTTTATAAGGACCATCCACCTCGAAGAAAATGGAATTCTCTGAGCGAATTTCAAACGTGTAGTTCACGGGGTCCACTAGATCTTGGTACTGATGGTTAGTGAACTCAGCGTATACAAGGTGGTTCAACATAGTACATGGGTAAGATACGAATGCCTTTTTACCATTCTTTAAGTTGAAAGTAAAATTTTCTGGGAAACCTTTGGGCAGAATACACCAGATACCGTCGGTATCTAGCTCCAAAGGACGCCCTATCATATCCACAGTACGCCGCGCCATCTGAATAATACGTGCACCAGTCAAACATACAATGCCTCCCATCTCCATCGAATACCATCTTGAACCTTTACGCATGACGTAGCCATAGAAAGAGTTTAAAATACATTTGTGAGCCAGCTGTAAAGAGTCAAAGACTGTTATTAGTGCTTCGGCTTCAGCAGCTGCTGACGCGTCTCCAGTTTTCAATGCCTTTTTGTGTTCGTTCTTACACTCCTTTAGTTTCGCTTTGTATTCGTAACGACGATCACGAAACAGTCGTACCGTATTAATATAGAACGGATTCTCACGCTGGCACACGATTGCTTCTCGTTCCACCACTTCACTCTTGCGTACTTTGTTGTACACTTTACGGCAATACAGTGCCAAACGTTTCTTGAGTAAATCCTGTTGCTCAGTTTTAGCCAATGAATCGTAATGACGCGGTGGATCGTCCGGTTTGACACCAGGAAACATCTCCGAATTTAACTGGTTTTTGATAAGGTTGAGATCTCCTTGATTAGCTGGATAGAAGTCACCGCGCCATGACCACTGCATCCTACGATCACACTGCTTACCGGGACGATTGAAATCGCAAGAAGCACAAGCAGCCTCTGTAACTAGAGCATCGGGTTGTAATCGGTTGGTTAGGATAATATTGGGATACATAGCACCCACGTCCAAGTGGTAGATAAGCGGGTTGGTGAGCAGAGGTCCGTCAGTTTTGAGAGCTAGCAATTGGTTCTTGATCTTCTGGTAGACCTCGTCGTAATTTTCAACATCTTCGAAATTCACCTTGTTTTCCGCTTTAAGACTGAACCTCAACGCTTCGTCCAACTGGTCAATTAAAGTAGCTACCCCTTCAGCTTTGACATTGAAAGTGGTAGGAATATCACTTCGAAATACACCTGCTTCTAAGGCTTCTACGTGACCGCCAACATACGTTTCAGTTTCCAACATGTGGCCATTGTAGAGCTTTCCAGTAGGCTCAATGTATTTATTTGGCATTACCACGTTAGCTTTAAAAGCTTGAACCATAAGCAGATACTCGCACAAAGTTCCAGAGCCTTTACGTAACACATCATCAGCATTGGCAGGGATAAGATTGCAAAGTGAAAAGATGAAAGGATGTACGTATTTCATATATAGGTAGTAGGTAGCTACTGCATCGGAAACAGAGTATTGAGCTAGCTCTTGAGGTCGGTCACGGGCAGCTGGTGTCATCTCTTCCGGATTTAACTCCAACGGGTTGTATCCAAGTTTGGCAGCGGATACAGCTTTTAAGCCATGAGAACCAGCAGGTAAATAACTATCACGTTTTACCCAAGCAAAGCAGTCCATATGTATGCAGTAGCTAGATTTGTATTCTCCTTGATTATCTTTCATAAAGCCTATTTCCTACATATTTTAATATAATATTTATATATTCATTTACTTCAAACATATCGAGGTTGTGAGTGGCTGCACGCTTTTCTACAAAAGGCCAATCGAAGAAGTCACCGTTATAAGTAACAATCACAGTGGGTTTCAAATCACGTACTTGTTCGAAAAACCTGAATAGCACTGCTTTTTCATCAGGCTCGTTGAATATGGTAAAGGGTCCTTCCATACCCGGCATGGGATTGTACTCGAAATCGGCTACATCTTCGGATACAATGCTACGGTTGGTAATAAGATAACCCTAAAACGAATTGTCAGCTAGTTTAATGCTTAAAGCCTACTATTCCGTCAACCATATACGATATCATCATAACTTGATCAAAGCTTGAATCTGGAAATTTTAGTGGAAGTTTGGTCGTTTCAATATCAAAAGCCAGGACAATTGGATCAGCACGCTTAACTATATCGGGCCGAGAATTTAATTTTAACCCATGAGATGTTTCGGCATTGTATTCCACATCGTACCAGACTCCGACCCTAATATCTACTTTAATCAATTCAAGTTCAGTTGCATTTATTACCTAAGTCCATAGCAACCCTACAAACGTAAGGTACGTCAAATTCTCTTAGACCAGTTACACAGTCCCATTTAAATTGATTGTTTTGATTTCCGTGTCGAGATTCACCTTTATTTCTAGAATCGAGAACAGAGTTGATTTTCCTACTACGAGCTTCTTCTTCATTTTTAAAGGCTAGCGGCTGTAAAAACTTTTTAACAATACTTAAATCGTTGTTATTTCTGAATGACAATTTTAATGCGTAACGAGGACTTTGTCCGGTAACGTGATTAGGTAAAGCTAGATCTTCCTTTTTGAGGTATTCAAAAGAATAAATCTCATCTTGAAATTTATCTTTAAGCTGTTCTTCAAGCATTTCAACAGTACCTTCCTAAAGTTAAATTATTAAACAAAGTGAGAGAAATAGGCTTACTTTGCAAAAAACATAGAAATATGGTTTATAAAATATAGTTGATTTGAATGTTGAACCATTACGTTCAATAAAATAAAGATCTAATCCCGAATGTTCTCCATGATCATTATTTACCTTCAATAGAATCTAAAGTTCAAATTTTAGTCATGATATATAAATTTGGATAGAAATTAAACTCAAATAAAGACAAAAAGCAAATTGTTACAATTTTGAAAATAATATCTTACAGGATGCATGTTGACTAGCCAACCCAGTTTAGTACCACTATCCAAAAATCTGCTAAACTCAAATACAGTATCAATTTTGTCGGTTTTTTCCGAGTTTTCAAGACTCTCATTGAAAAAACCATTACTTTTATTTTGTTTTAAATTCTCAACTCTGACATTATTGTCGTTATCATAATTATCTGTTTCCTTGTTAAATTCAAATTCATCCACTTCATTTCTATCGTCATTATTATAGTTTTTAGCGTAGCTTCTGGCTCGGTTCACATACCCTTTAGAACCTTTCTTGAAATTTCGACTATTTTGATAACTCATCTTTGAAATAATTGCCAAAAAATATACTACTTTTATTCCATAAAAACTTGTCAAAGAGCAAGCTAAATAAAAACTTGTTTTGCTTCATTTAAAATTTAATAACCAATTGTATACAAATTTCAAATTTATTCAATAATAGTAATTTATCAAAATTTTCGTAAATTTTCAGCAAATAAAACAGAAGAAAAAAATAAATTTAAAACTATAGCAAAAGCTGGTATAATAATCTAAAAAATATATTCCAGTAATTAAATAAAATCAATAAAATTTTAATTGAACTAAATAAACAAGATCTTATTAGTACTGTTGGTAGTATATTTTATTTTAAAATATATAAAAATTAAAACTTTAATTACTCTAAAAAATATTTAGCTATTTGTAAAAATGTAATATATAATTTATAATATATTTTAATACAAAATATGCTCTTTTTATTAAAGCTTTTAGAAAGTTTATATGGAAAAGAGGTAATACATAAGAAGCAAAGTCAGCAATAAAACTAATATAAATAATATAGATATTAACTATAACTTAATAAATAATAAATTAGTAAAAATTTTAATATTAATATATACTTTAATAAAAAAAAATTTTTTTAAAGCAAATATCACATTAACAAAAAATTAATATATTAGCAATAATAAGCAAAAAATATATTTAGACTACTATTTTAATAAGAAATATATATTATAAACTAAATATATAGCTTTTTTTACTTTAACTTTAAAAAAAAAAAAAATTAAATTAAAAAATAATTTTATATAGGTAAAATATATATAATATATATAATAAAAATAAGTAGCCTTTTAAACTATAGTAAATTTAAAATTAATAATAAACAAATTATTTAGTTGCTTAAAACTTTTTACTTTTTATATAAATAATATAACTTTTAAACCTATTAAAAAAATTTATTAAAAAATTACTTTTTAATTTTAAATCTACTAATTATAGTTTTTTAAAGTGCTAGATTTATAAAAATTAACTATTTTTATTAATTATAACTTACATTTTAATAAATTTTTAATAAATATATTTTTATATTTAAAATATTTTAAAATTTTTAAAAAGTATTAATATAGTATAAATATATTTATATACTAAAAAAAGTAATTATTTTTATAAATAATTGTAAAAAAATAATACTTTAAAATTATTTATTAATAAAAATAATACTTTTAATATTAAAAACTATTTTATTAGCTTAATTTATTTTACTATATAGAGTAAGTTTAATTTAAATATATTTTTAATTATATAAAATTATCTTTTTTTTTAAATTATTCTTTTTTTTATAAAATAAAAAATATTATTATTTACTTTATAGTATATAGCTTTAAAAAGTACTAAGTATAGTAATATAAAACTATAAAATAGTATATTTGTTTTTTTATAGTTTTATTATAAAATTAAGTAAATTTTAGATATTAAAAAATATATAAACTTTACTTTTAGACTATAAAATATTACTAAATTTGTTTATTAAAGTATTAAATATAGTATATAAATATAGCTTTTATATTAAAAGTGTCTTTATTATAAAAAAATATAAAAAAATATTAAAAAATAAATTATATAAATAGCTAAATATAAATATTTATTATTTTTTGTAAAAATAAATATAATATTTTTATAGCAACTTTGTAAAACTAAGATTATTAAATATTAATTTAATAAAAATTAATTTTTTTTATAATTTATAGCTATAAATATTAACTATACAGCCTATAATAACTTATATAAATAAATAAAATTTAGAGTTAACTTTTAAAACTATATTTTATAAAAATAAAAATATTTAATACTATTATTTTATAGTATAAAAATAAAAATAAAAATTTATTTTAAGTATATTTAAAAGGTTAGTTTAAAAAGTTATTAAACTATTTCAATACTTAATTTTATAAAATTTATAAATTTTTTATTTTTATACTACTATTATTACTAAAAATTATATTAAAAATACTAATGTTAAGCTTTTTTTAAATTATTTTACTATATATAAATATATTTATATTTAAATATATATATTTTAAACTTTATTTTTAAAAAAGTTTAAATATTTATAAAATAAATATATTAATAAAAAAGTTACTTTAATATAAAAAAATTTTTTTAAAAATTATAATATTACTTTTTTTTTCTTTTTAAAATTTTTATAATAAAATGTTTTTTAATATAAATAATATAAAATATTAAACTTTAATATAGTTATATATATATATAAAGCCTTAAATTTTAAAAATTTTATAGTATTAGTTTTTAGTATTTATTAATAGTAAGCTTTATACTATATAGTATAAAATATTATAAATTATTAGTAGCTATAAATATAAGCATTTATATATAAAATTTAGTAAATAGAAATAAAGTAAGTTTAGTGTATTATTAAATATTAAAAAAATAAATAAAAAAACCTAATAAATAATAAAAGCTATTAAATTAATATAGTTATATATAGTTAAAGTTATAAGTAATAATAGCTATAAAAATAATAAACTACTTAAAAGTAGTAAAATAACTAAATTTAATATATAAAATTTATAAAAAAAATAGAAATATTTATAATTTTAAATATTTAAAATATTTTTAAGCAAAATAATAATAAAAAATAAAAATAAAAAATATTAGTTTTTTTTTTTAAATATAACTTATATACTATAAAAAAAGAAAAAAAATTAATAATGTAAATAAAATATTTTTTGAATTTTTAATTTTTTCACTATTTTAAAAAATATATATTAAGTAATTAAACTTTAATTAATTTTATTATTTTAATTAAATTAATAACTAAAATTAAATATTAAACTTTTTATTATATTTTTACTAGTTAAATTAGAAATTATATAAAAATTAATATATAAATAATAATTATAATAAAGTAAAATAAAAATAAAAAAGAAAACTATTACTTATTTAATAATATACTATATAGTAAGTTAAAAATATATTAAATTGAAATAATTAAAACTATGTAAAACATTTAAAAAATAGTAATTTATATAGTGTTAATAAAGTATTTATAGTAGATTTATAATTTAATTACTAAAGTTTACTATAAAAATAAATAAAAATATAAATTAAACTTTTTAATTATTAAAATTATTTATTTTATCAAATAATAAAAGTAAAATTTTAAAAGTTATAATACTAATTTATATTTTATAGTTTAATTTAACACTTATTAATATAAAGTAAAATTTTTAATAAAAATAAAAGTTATTTTTTTAGTTATTTTATAATATAAATTAATAAAGTTAAAAGATAAATTTATTAATATTTTTATATTAAAAATTTTTAAATTTAGTAAAAAAAGTAAAAAGGTAATTTAGAAATATAAAAATAATAATAATAAAAATACTAAAATAAATAATATTAAATTTTATAAAGTAGTTTATAATACTGAAATAATAAAATAAAAATAATTAAAAAATAATAAATTAGGTAAAAGTAATATAATACTAAATAAAAAAGTAATAAAATTTAAATTTTTATAAAAAAAATACTTATTTAGCTATAATATAAATAAATGAAAGTTAAATAAAAATAAAAATAAAAATAAAATTTTAATAAGTAAATATTAAATTATTAGTAATTATTTTAATTATAATTTTAGTTAATTAAGTAAATATAAATTTGCTATTAATTATATTAGTTATAATTTTAAGTTTGTTTTAAATAAATATTAATTTACTATAAATTAATTTAAAATAATTATTTTTTTTATTTTTAATTATATAAATAATTAAATATAAAATATTAAAAATCTAATATTTATATTAAAAATTATAAAATAAATACTAAAAAAATAAATTTATAGCTATTTTAAATAAATATCTTATTTTATATTTATTTATTTATTTATTTTGTTACTTAACTTTTAGTTTTAAATAAAATATTAGCTAATTTAAGATATAAAATATAAAGTTAGTAAATAAAAAGTAATAAAAAGTAATAAAAAATAAAAATATTAATTAGTATATATATAAATACTAGAAAAAAATTATTTAAAATAATAGTAAAAGCTATTTTATTAAAATAAAACTGATAAATTTATTTATTATTTTTAATAAAATAATAACTTAAAGCTTTTATATAAATTAATCTCTAATATTAATAAATAAGCATTTTACTAACTTATATATATTAAATAGTAAATTTAAAAATATTTATTTTATATTATCTTAATATATAATACTATAATATATATATGTATTAAACTAACAATTAAATATATTTAATTTTTTAAATATATAAATTTAATAAAATATAGTAAAATAAAATTTTATTAAGTTGTTTTAAAATTTTAAGTAATATATTAGCTTTAATATATTTTATCAACTTATTTAAACTTTTAAAAAAGTTAGTT
>JAWQFY010000690.1:0-23024 GCA_037055185.1 Capillidium rhysosporum | reverse complement strand
ATATAAGTATAGTATAATTAATAAAGCTATATTTTTTTATAATTATATAATAAGAAAGTTGATTTTTTTAATATATAAATATATTAATATTTATAAATTTTATTTTACTTTACTCTTAATATTTATTTAAAAATATTATTTTTTATTATTTTAAAATTAATAACTTAATAAATAAATAAAATATGTATATTTTAATTTTACTATTTTTTTATATTAAATATATATACTTTATCTTTTTACTAACTTTTTTTTACTTAAATACTAAAATATATTTATATATATAAGTACTATTAAATTGTATATAAATATTGATAGTATTATATTTATAAATAATTTTAATATTATAAGAATTAACTATACTTACTTTAAATTATTTTTCCATTTTTAATATTATTTACTACAATTTATATCTATATAATTTATTTTTTCTATTATTTAAATGAAATTTTCTACCTTTTTTAAACTTGTTACCTAAAAAGCAAATAACTAAAATAATTAAAATTAATTGAATGTTTTTAAAAATATTAAGCTACTTTATTTATCTAACTTGGAAAAAAGTTATACTAATTATAACTTATAGAAATTTAAATTTGAAATACTATTTTAGTATTCTTTATACAAAATTAAAGTTCAAAATAAGTAAATATTTAAATTTCTATTAAATCAAAGTTTATACTATACTTTTAAATTATATATTTCTAATAATAGTATCTAAAATTAGACTATTTTAAAAATATGTACTAAATTACTAGGCTATTAAAATCAAATATAATTTGAAAGTAAAAAACTAAAAAATTCTTGAAAATTTTAACCAAAAATAGAATTAAAAATAATAAACTAGTAAAAAAATCTTTTTTCAAAGTAGATACAAATATATGTTTTAATAAAAAAATTATATTTATATCTTAATGCTAGTTATAGATTTTAATCAATTTAAAAAATGGAATATATAACAAAAATTACAGTAAAAATAAAAAGCCAATTATTAGTCTTGTCATAATATTAATAATATATATATATATAACAAATGTAAATTTATAAAAAAACGTGAAAAATATCACTTTAGTTAAATAAGTATTAGTTTAAAAAATAATTCAATAATTTGTTACCACATTTAAAGAACGAATAAATTATAAATTCAGTTTATAGTTTAGATAAGAAATTACCAGAACCATCATTAACATTATTAAAAGTTCAAAAGATGTCAGTAATGGTACAGTTTAAAACATGGAGTTAAAATATATTCACATCTAGTTTGATAAAAAACGAGCTTAAGACTAAAGTTACTATCTATCAAATGCTTGTTGAACCTAAGTTATAGTAATACAGTTGAGCTTAATGAAGATCAAAAGTTCCTTTAAAATTGGCATTAGTTTGAAAGTTGTTACAAGTGGATAGTTTAGTATAGTAATGAAATCGGTACCGGGTTGATCATAGTATTACATCGCTATATAAAAATAATAATTAGCTAAAGTAATTAATAGTAGATATTAGATAATTCAAATTAACTAAAGTAAGGGAAATAATAAATTGTTAATTAAATTTACCTGCTGGTCGCCCTAAAGTTAGTATAAAAAATTAAAACGCAATAGCTAACAAAAAATTGTTTTTATTTATTATTTCAAAAAATAAAAAAATGCAATTTAGTTTTCGGCACCACGGTGGTACTGAGATACAATCTTGGCGAAGTTTTCACCTTGGGTACGGGCGATGTCGAGTTCCTTTTCAGTGGCGGCTTTGGCACCGTTTACACCACCGACAACGGAGGCACCGTAGGGAGAACCACCGATGACTTCCTTATCTTCCTGGAGGTTGGAGTTAGCGTAACCGAGAGGAATGTAGTTGATACCGAAGTGAGCTAAGGTAGTCAAGAAAGTTAAGTGAGTGGTTTCCTGTCCACCGTGCTGGGTGTTGGTAGAGACGAAAGTACCACCGAATTTACCCTGGAGGGCACCAGTAGCCCAGAGACCACCACAGGCATCCCAGAAGTGCTTCCACTGAGCGGGCATAATACCGAATCTGGTGGGGATACCGAATAAGAAACCGTCAGCTTCCTTGAGGATTTCGGGAGTGAGGATTTCGACATCAGCAGCCTTTTCAGCAGCGTACATCTTAGTTAAAACTTCCTGGGGTAAAGTTTCTTTAACTTGGTAAAGCTTAACTTCGACGTTGGGGACACGTTCAACACCTTCCTTGATAGCCTTAGCTAAGGAGTAGATGTGGTTGTAGGTGGAGTAGTAAGGGATAATAATTTTGGTAGGGCGAGTCATTTTGTTAATGTAATAAGAGAATAATAATTTTAAAACGGGTTCGTTTGCTGTCTTATATACACACACCTGAGTGGTCTTGGGATCAAGAATAGTACAGGCTAAATTTACAAATTAAGTTATACTGTGTGCTAATTTGATTCGGTAAAATTACCAAAAGCTTAAAATCCGGTTGAAAATGACGTTGCCAAATAAATAAGCTTTTCGATTGGGGTGGGTACCAAATTATTTGCTTACTAAGATTATTAGTAAGCATTCATCGCCAATTTAAGAAATGAATCTTCAGTAAAGATTTGGTTTGAAATGTATTAGGATTCGATTCAAATAGCTAGTTTAAAGTTTCGATTGTTTATAACCAATTAAAGCACCTTGCATTTGTCATTAGCTTAATAATTTAATCGGCTGATTTCTAAAACAAAATCTATGCTTGTTATCTACGGTGTAAATAAAAGTAGTGATTAGCAACGTAACCATATATTATTAATTTGCTTACCAATATACTTCAATCCAATAGTTTATGCAACTTGTACCGTTATCCTTATATAATAGTCAATTTTGAGCAACTTTATTCTATAAGTATTTATATAGCTGCAAACGAACTAGTACTGCTGTTCTTTTTAAGTATAGTTTATACAGTTTAGCAAGTATTAATTAGCATTTGGTTGCTTATTTGTTATATTTAAAAATACTCCAATTTGTTATTTCAATTAATAGCACCTAAAACAAGTAAATCATCAATCTATTATAAATCTTACTGAAAATAGTTTTACTTATAGATATATTTCTATTATTCTATAGTTTTTCTTATTAAAATTAACATTAGAAACTATAAGAAAGCTTAAAATAACTAAATTTATCCTAAATTTAATATTAATTTAAATATAATTGCTATTCCAGTTATATGTTTAATATAAGCTTAAATAAGCTTTTATTTATTCTAAAACAAAGGTGAAATAAGTTATAATACTTTAACTATATAAAGTAATTGCATAAAAACTGTTAATTTTTAATAGGCTACTATTTACTATAATAACAAAAAATAATTAAAATTTAGTCTTAGGTTTATTCTAATTTTATAACACTTTTAAAAAATAGAATAGATATAAACATATTTAATAAAAATTAACTATAAGTAAAAGTACTATAAATTAATACTTACTTAAAACTTTAAATAAAATATATAATTTGTTATAGATTTAATTTAAAATTAATTTAGGTTTATTAAAGTAAAGCTATTAAAAACTAAATATATAAATATGTTTTTGCAAAAAGTTGCTTTTTTATTAAAATTTTACAAAATAAATATTATAATAAAATAATCTTTATAGTTATTTTATTTAATATAAATATAAATCTAGTTATAAAATATAAAAGTAATCAAAATTTATATATTTTTTAATTATTATTTATAATTTTCTAAACTATATTATTATAATAATAGTATAATAAAATATTAAAAAATTTTAATATTATATAATATAATTATATAGTTAAAATATAATTACTATATATTTAAAGTTTTACTTTAAATACTAAATACTTAACTTTTATTTTTTTTAGCTATATTTAATATATTTACTTTAAATTATATTAGTAGTTAAATTTAATAAATAATAAAATTATACTTTTAATTCTTTATAACTTTTAAAATAAAAATAGAAATATTTAGCTTTTAAGCTTTATAAAAATATTAAAATTTTACTTTTATATTATAAAATATTATTAAATTAGTTTAAAAAAAGTTAGTTTAAATTAAAATTAATTTTTTAGCTTAAAAGTATATTTTTATAATTATATTATATATATAAATATAAGTTTAGTTATAATAATAAATTTAATTATATAGCTAATTATAACTTATATTAATTTAAAAATTAACTTTTTAATTTATATTTACTAAAAATAAAAAGTAATTTATATATTAAAATAATTATAATAATACTAAAAAAATTTAACTTTACTTAAATAGCTTTATTTTAAATTTAATTAAAAAATTAATAAGCTACTTTAATATATAATTATATAATAAATATAGTTAATACTTTTTAAATAGCTATAATTATTAAAAATTATATTTAATTTTATATATAGTATAAAATAATACATATATATATATTATATTTTACTTTTTTTATATAGTAAAAAAAATTATAAAATTAAAAGAATATTTTTATAAAGCTATATTAAATAAAAAATATTATAGTTTTTAAATATATTTTAAAATAATATTATAGATTTTAATTTTAAAAACTAAATTTTTATTATTATTATTTATTTTTTTATAAAAGTAAAAAACTATAAACTAATTAAATAAATAATTTAATAATATAAAAATAAAGGTAAAATTTTAAAAATAACTAAAAGTTTAAAAATAAACTAACAAACTTATAAAAAATAAATAAATAAAAAAAGTAAAGTAAAAAAGTAGTAGTATTATTATATTATATAAAAATATAGTTAAATTTACTATTAATTATTAAAATTATAATAATTATTTTCTAAAATCTAAAATAATTAAAATTTTTATTATTAAGTATTTTTAATATATTAAGTATTATATAATTTTAATTATTTATAAGTATATATTATAAAATAATATATTTATATTAGTTAAAAGTTAGTAAAATTATAATAATATAAATGTAGTTTAAATTAAATATTTATTCATATTATAAATAGTAATATAGTTAATTTAATTAGAAAAATCTAATTTAAATTAGTATTTAATTACTTTTTTTGAAAAATGCTTTAATTTAAAATTTTACTTAAAATAAAAATACTTTAAAAACCAGTTTTATAAATAATTTATTTTTTATAATATTAATACTACTTTAAATTAAAATAATAATTTTATTAATATTATATTAAGTTTTATTAAAAGAAAAAAAATATTTTTAAGTGAAGTGCTTATAATAAAATAATTTAATTAAAAATAATTAAGCTACTAGTTTAATATTAAACTTTATTAGTAATAATTATAATAATAGCTAAAAATATAACTAAAGCATTAATAAAAATAATTAGTAAAATATATTTAATAAGTATTTACTTATCTAAAAAAGTAATAAATAAATATGCTATATATTAGTAAAAATTAAATAATTAATTATTTTTACTTTTTTAAAAAAGTTGTAAAAAATATTAATAAAGTATTAAAAAAAATTAGTTAAAATTTAAAAAGTTTTATTAACTAAAGTAGAAAAAAACTAAAAATAAATTATAATAATAAATATTTTTTAAAATAAGTTAATATTTTTATTTAAATAAAAATATTAGAGTATAAGTATTTAGCTTATTATAACTAAATAAATAAAAATTACTAAAATTTTAAATAAATTACTATAAAAAAGCTTATAAACAAAATTTTAAAAAAATCAACAGTATAAAGCTATAATTATACTAAAATTTATAAATATTAAATAATAATAATAATAATAATTAAAATAAAAATATATGTTTACTTTTTTTAAATAATAATTTAACTAATTTAATAAAAATAAATATATTTTTTAAACTTTTAATATTAGTAAATATATTTATAATTATATAAAAAAAAGTATTTTATAAATATATAATTTAAATTAGCTAAGATATATATAGAAATATATATAAATATAAATAATAAATAATAATAACTTAAATAATAAAATATTTTTAAAATACTAAAAATAGTAAATTAATATTTATAGCTTATAAATTTAATAGATTCTTTTTTAAATAAAACTAATAAAAATAAAGCTTAATTTTTTTAATAAAATTAAAAACTAAATTAAAAAAAAATTAAATAAAGTTAATAATAATAGTAATATTTATAAATATATTATTAATAAAAATATTAATATATTAAATTAATATATAGTTTTTATAATTAAATAGTTTATATTTTTAAATTTTTTTATTTATAATTTTAAATATATATTAATATTTTATTACAAATAGTAAAATAGATATTATTTAAATTAATTTTCTAAATACTTTAATATATAATATAATATATTATATATAAATATTTATATTTAATATTATATAAAGCTAAATAATTAATTTTAAATCTAAAAATTAATTAATAAAAATAAAAGTAATAAAAATAGCTAAAAATAAATATTTAGCTTTATATTTATTTACTTTTTATATATTAAAAAATATATATTAAGTATATTTTACTAAAAGTAATTTAATTTTTAAAACTTTAAAAAATTATTTTTATTAAGTATTAATATATATTTAGAAATATAAATAAAAATAAAAGATTATTAAATTATAAAATATATTAATACAATATATTATAAATATTAATTATATAGCAGATTATAACTTATACTAATTTTAAAATAAAAAAATTTACTTTTAAAGCTATATTTTAAAAATATAAAAAATAATTTTAAAGCTAATATTTTATTAGCTTTACTATTAACATATAAATTTATTTATTATTTTAATAATAATAATAATAATATTTATTTATTATATATATAAGTATATTAATAAATAGTAAATATATTAAATTTAAAAAAATACATAAGCTTATATTATATTTTTTTTAATATTTAAAATACTTTTTTATAGTATATTTTAACTAATATTTTTAGTTAAAATATTAATTATTTAAATAAATAAATAAAACTTAATAATTAAAAAATTTAATAAAATATATTTAAATTGCTATATAATTTAACTAATTATTAGTTTAAAATAATTTCAATAACTATTAATTTTACACTTTAAAAAACTATTAAATTTTATAATTTTTAATACTAATTAGCTAATTATTTTTATAATCTAAAAGAATAAAACACTTATAACTTAAAATAATACTTTATTAATAAGATTTTAAAAAATTAGAAAAGCTAAAAAGACTGAAAAGGGGACTAAACTAAATATAAGATTTTATAATTGCTGCTTAATTTAAATTAGCATCTAATAATATAATTTTAGTAACTTTTTAAAGATAAACTTTTATGTTTTTATTGTTTTAATTTTAATTTTAAGATAATATATTTTTAAAAGCTATTCTTTAAAATTTTCCAGAATAGTAATATTCTGGAGAATTAAATTAATAAGATTAAATAAAATATAAAATTCATAAACTAAGATATTAATTTTAGCTTTTAGGCATCATAAAAAGGTAAAGTAAGATAAAACATTATAATAACTATATATAGACTCATTTTAATTTATTTTAAAATTATATTAAAATGCAATTAACAATTCTTCTGGTTCTTGCTCTGATGCACCATTTTGTTCTTTGTTAGTTATCACACTTTCTGCATCAAGCTGTGCTAAATCATCAAGTGTAGCTGGAACTTGAGGAGCAAGGTGACTAACTTCACTTCTTTCACTTTGGGCAATAAATTGGTGAGGTAACTGGTGATAAACAGATGCAAGGGTTGATATATATTTAACAAGGTCTTTAGCAAGACCAGGGTGTAGCTGTGGCCCTTCTCCAACCATAGAAGGTTTTTCATTGAGCACAATTTTCTAAAAAATATGAGTAAAATAGAAAAGCTATTGAAAAGTACACTAGTTGCCTGAGGATCTGTAGATAGCAATCTCCAGTAAACGTATCCACGATCACGTACATCAGGATTTTCACCTTCAGTAGCAGTTTTTAAATTAGCCAAAACCAATTCTTGTGCTTCAGAAGGTTTTTTAAGGAAAAGTTTAACTACTGCGGTCAAAAGCTGGTTCTGAACCTATAATTAAATTAAATTAAATTAAAATAAATAAGTTAACTTTTAAATTACTTGAGAAGGTTCATCCTTGAAATTCACCAAGAAAGATCTAAGAAGTGTAGTAGTATCTTCAATTCTATCTGCATATTCGCCCAATATCCATATGAGCGAGGCTTTTGCATCAGGAGCGTCAGCTACTACAGAAATATGTTGGCTTAAAAGAGGTATGATCCCTTCGTATTGATTCGGGTACATTCGGAAAATATCCTATAAATTTAAGCAAGTCTCTTTTTTAAAAAATACCTTCATAACTGTTACAATTTCTTGGGTTACAAAATCCGCTTTGTTATTATTAAGCAGATCGACTAAAGCCTGAACACATCTTGGTGCAGCACTACTAACCTTTAATGCTACTCTTGCAATAGCTTTAACAGCTTTTCGTACAAAATCGACATCAACTTCATTAACATATTCTTTAAGCTCAAGTAAAATTGCATCAGCTGTTTTTTCACTTGTAAGTTGAACTATAATCTCTAGTTTTTCTAATTTAACATAAAGTGGATCGTTGTATTTGCAAAAAAATACTCTAGCTTCTTTGGCTAAAACTCCAGGATGACGCTGCAAAATAACAGCCAGATTTCTTAATACTACAAACTGTATTTCGGGAGCTTCGGAAAGTAAAGTAACTAAAGCACTTTAATATAATGAAAATAAATATACTGAAATATACCTAAAGGCGGCGTCATTTTGGAGGTAATTTTTTGAGAAAAATTCGGTTCCTGTACATGAGTTAAAAATAGTAAAAGTACCTAATATAATCTAATTAGTTGGATGTGTGTACAAATATATACTCTAATAGCTGTTAAAACTACGCTTGCGTTAGCATGAGCAAGTCTTGGTAAAACACGTTCACAAATATCTTGTGCTTCTTGACTAGATTCAGGAACATATTCTGTGATACATTCCATGATAGCGATCTGACCCCATCTAATTATATTATTAACTTATTATTTTAATAATTATTTATAACAAATCTTAAAATTCATCATAAAAACCAGTACAAATAATCATTAACTTACTCTGAGCATTCATTCATAGCCCTTAATAATTTAGCCAATAAAGGATAAGTTAAGTTCAACACTTTGATTTCTTGTCCCATCGTTGCAGCCATTTCATTAATTTCCATTAACGCAGTAACGGCATTAGAAATAACCTAATTTTTAAAGTGTGAATAAAGACAATAGTAATGTAAACTACTGTAGGGTTACTATCTGAAACTAAATCCAAAAGAGATGTTATAAATCCATTTTCAAAACATAAAGTGGGATTTATATCGTAAAGCTTAGCTACGGCTAAGCATGCCGTTTTTCTGACATAAGGATCTTCATCCTAACTGTTAAAATAAAAATCTCTTATAAAAATACCTTTAAAGCTTTTCTTAAAGGATCACATAAATAATCTGTAATTTTATCGACTCTAATACATCCCATTGTACGAATAGCTAAAGCTCTTATCAGAGGATTGTGATCATCAGTATCTTTAACAAAAGTATTAACTGCTAAAATAACCAATTCGGGTTGTGATTTCGCATAGTTGATTAAATATAAGTAAATTAATTTTTTAAGCTCCAAATCGTCAGTCTGCATGTTTTTAACGACGTCTGGAAATAAATTTGATACATCTTTTCCAACAGTCATCGACGCGATAACTCTTTTTACTCCATCTTTGCGCCTGTCAGCGTATTCACTATTTAAATCGATTCTAAGTTCTTGAGTTTCACCTAAGTAAAGAATTTAGATTTTTTCGAGGTATTAAAATAAATAAAATCAACCTTTCTTTGTACTGGCAAAAAATTTATCTGCCATTTGGCGGAGATCAGCGATTACGTTGTCCATCTTGAAGAGCTCGGTCAGTAAAGTTTACTAATTTAAGTTGTTCCGAAATTGAAAATGATCAAAAATTCAAATTGTGAATCAGCATTTTCATGAATTAAATGAAGTTTTTTAAATAGTGAATGAGATTTTTATTAATTCAAGCTTCTTTCAAGTAAAAGAGTACTTGGATTTACTAGTTTGTTAAAAGATTTTAAACATATTTGCCACATAATAAAAAGTTAAAGTGTAAAGGTTATATAAACAAATTTACAAAGCTTTACATTTAATTTTAATTTGTCATAATCAAGTAAATAAGTCAATTTTAGATTCAAACTATTCTGTCGATGATATAAATACTTTTAGCTGAATTTATACTCAGCTAGCTCCAGCTCAATGCCAAATTGACAAACTTTATAAACTACAATATAATACCTAATAGAGAGCTTGATATTGGGATAAATCAAGAAATTAAAGAAGTTTTTAATAATTTGGCTTGAACAAATACAATCAATTGATCTTTCTGCAATTAAAGGTAATTTTTGAATTTATTCAAATATTTTAAATCAATATTTTTTTAGATATTTATTCGTTATAATTAACATTGTTTTATGTTTTATTTAGTCAGCTTTGCTTGCTTTGAGATTTAAAATAGAAAAGTAATTGATATATTACAAAATTAGAACATTTTTAATCAGCTTATAAATGGGGTCAAACTATTGATTTTAAACATTTAATGATACAGATGATTTATACTCCTAATCCAGAAGTAGAATTTAACGTTGCTTTCAAATTACTTAATGCCGAAGGTAATGGAAAAATGGCGCCTATTTCTCTGATTTAAATTGCAGACAAGATTGAAGAAAATATTAATACTGAAGAAATCAATGCTATTAGAAATTAATTTTATTTTGATCAGGATAATGAAATTACTTTTGAAGGGTTCAGATCAATCTTTAGAAATTAATCATTTTTGCCGATTATTAAGGTATTACCATCAACTTTTATAATTCATTGATTAACAAGAATGTATTTAAAAATTGGCTATTTGTATTAAATATATATTAAATAGGGGCACGCTAATTTATTAGGCTATTGTATTTTGTAAACTACTTATAGTTGTTTCAAATTCATACTACATATAGTTGTTATTTTATACTATTTGATTTGCATTCCATTTGAAATTATATGTTCAAATTAAAATTTGTTTTTGGGTTTCATGATTTAAACTCGCTCACAATCTCCATTATTGGGTTAAAGGTAAATCTATAAAGGGAATATAGACTCAATCAACTTTTTTTTAAACAAAATATTTGAAAGAAGCAACACACTTAGGTAGCTAAAATTTCTAAGTAATCTACATACAATATTAATCTCCTTACTATTTATTTATCAAAGCTCTTACTAAGTACATTATATTTTAGATTGAATATTGCTAATTTATTATATTTATTCAAAAATAAAAAACTATTGGGAGTAATAAACAAGTTCAGATAAATAAACATTACATTAATATATAAAACGAACTAAAGCGAAATTAAGCTCTTTAAGTATTTTGAAATTCGAATTTCTCTCAAAATGAATTAATGAAAATGATAACTTGTATTTAGTTTTCTTTTAGTAAATTAAAAGTATTAAGAAGTGCAGTTAAAGATAATGAAAGTAATATTTCATTTGAATTGTAATTTGTCCGATATTTAAAAATTAAGACAGTCTACTTTTAAATCTCAAGTTTATAAGTAAATTTTGGCCTAGAGTTTAGTTACCATTACTAATATTCATTATTTCCAAAATTTTAAAAATACAACTGTTTGAAAGTTTTAGTTTTATTTTAAAAAAGTAGCTTGGTTTTTTGTTTTTAGCATGTCAAAGCAGGATGAAGTCTTATCTTCTAAGTTAAATTTTGGATTAAGTTTGGATAAATTTGTATTTGGAGGTATAAGCTGCATGATGGCAGCTTGCGTCACCAATCCTATAGGTAATGTACATTAATTTCATAGCTAATTATTACAGATGTTATAAAGGTAAGGTTACAATTGCAAAAGAAGCCAAATTATAATTTATCCTCTTCAACTGTTCAATATCGAGGCTTTCTCCATGGATTGATAACGATGTATAAAACTGAAGGGATTAAATCTTGGTACAGTGGTTTAAACGCCTCATTAATTAGGGAAGGTAGTTATTCAACTCTGAGGATGGGATTATATGAACCGTTTAAAGAATATTTGCATCCAAAAAAATATGATAATTCTAAGCCCTTGCCACTATATAAGAAAGTTTTGGCTGCTGCTTTAGCTGGTGGCGTTGGCGCTTTTATTGCCAATCCAACTGATCTTGTTAAAGTTAGATTACAGGCATCAGTTAGTGATCTAAATAGTATAAAATATGCGAGTACATGGGATGCATTCTGTACCATATATAAAAATGAAGGTTGGGCAGGTCTTTACCGTGGTGTGGTAACTATTTTATGATGTAATTTTCTTAATTGTATTTAGGGTCCAACAACTCAACGTGCTATGTTATTGACTGGTTCGCAGTTAGCTAGTTATGATCACTTTAAGCACTGGTTACTTTCTACCACTTTTTACTTATCTAGTTATGAATTTACATTCAAAGAAGGACTATCACTTCATTTCGCCACTTCCATCCTAGCTGGTTTAGTTGCTGCAATAACAACCTCCCCAGTTGATACGATTAAATCTAGATATATGAACCAAAAATTTATGGCTAATGGAAAAGGACAGATTTATAAGTCACCGTTACATTGCTTAAAACATACAGTTAAGAATGAGGGCTGGTTAGCCCTTTACAAAGGATTCTTCCCAAATTGGATTCGTATTGGGCCACATACTGTAGTTACATTCATTATATTTGAGAAATTAAGAAATATATTTGGTGTTAATCCAATTTAATTTAAATAATAGTGCAATTTATTATTGATTAGACATATTTCTAGATAAATATTCAAAGTAGCATCTACTTTGCTAATATTATATATATTGTTTAATTATATAATCATAATAAAATTTAATTATTCAAATGAAATGAAGTTATTTATAGACTTTGATATAGTGCTTCCAAGTACTACCACTGCTCCAATCCTACTAACTGATTTAATTTATAGCTAACTGTAGTCTGCATAATGTGGTAACTACCCTAATAAGTGGTATAATAACTAGGCTAATAATTTATATATTGACAGGCTTTTAGTTAGCTACTAGCTTAAAAGTTGAAACTTTTTTGTTTTAGATTACTAGATAAGAATTTCAATAGTATTAATATATATATATATATAAATTAAGTTTAATTTTTAATTTCAAATTTAGGTAACTTTGCTATTACTGCAGTAAATAAATATATAGGTTTATTGTAGTCATTATTATTATTAACTAGTATTATATTATTGAAAACAGTGTAATATAATGATGTTATATATTTTCTAAGCTTACTTTATATATTGCAAAATATTTATTAATTATTTTATCTAACTAATAAGTATTTACTAATCTTAGTATAATATCAAATTTGTACTAAATTTCATTATCCTATTTTTATTTTTTCAAAAAGATATATTTCTAAAAGCATTTCAAAAATTATACAATACTAAAGTATTTTACTAAAAGTACTTTAGCTAAAAGTGGAATTTACTTCCATTTTTGAAAAAAAATAATAAAGTATTAAAAAAATACTACTTTTATTTAAAGTAATAAATTATATATAAAAAGTATATTATTTATAAGTGATTTTTAAAAAGTACTTTTAAATCAAATAGAATTTTAACTTTTTTTAAAAAGTTTATTAAAATATTTAAAAAAAGATATTTTAAAGTAAATTATTATTTTTTAGAAAAATATTTAGATTACTATTTTAAATAAAAGATTTTAAAGTAAATTAATTAAAAACACTAATTATAATATATTTTTTAAATAAGCTATATTTATAATAACTTAATGTTTTCAAAATAAAAAATATTTATTTATTTATTAAATAAATTTAATACTTAATATTAAATCTAATTTTTGCTAAAACTACTAAATAGTTTTTTAAAGAGTTTATTGCTTATTTTAAATTTTATTAAATTATTACTATAATAATTTATTATAGCAAAATATTCTAAAAATTAGAAAATTAATAGTTATTAAATTTTTTTATAAAAAAATTACTAATAAATAATTGTTTTTTATTATAATTTACTATTTATTAAATAGACAAATAATGTATAAAATAATTTAAATATACTATATATTATATTAAACTATACTATTTTATTTAATATATTAGGCTAAAATACTTATTAATTTGATTTTATATAAATATTAATTTTCTAAAAATTATATAAAAATAAACTAAAATGTATAACTTTAAATTAATTACTTAATAAAAGTAAAGTATTTAAATTTAGTATAAATTTATAATACTTTTAACTTAATTTAATAATTAATTAAAATATTTACTTTTAGTCTAAATAAAATAAAAATGTATTAAAGCTAATAAATAGTTTAATTTTCTAAATATTTTAAAAATATAATTAGTATTAATATTATTTAAATAAATTTAATTTATTTAAAATATTAAAAGTTAATTAAACTTTAAAAAAAGTTAGTAATATTAAATACTTTCATTATATTATTTAATCTATATTTTAACTTTACAATTAATAGTAGTATATATAATATTATTTATATAATTTAATTTACTATAAAATTAAATTTACTATTAAGTTGCAAAATAAGTATACTAAATTATATTAAATTTTAAATTATTTTTATTAAATAAAAAAACATTTTTAAATAAGTTTAGTTTAAAGCTATATATAGATAAAAGAGTTACTTAAATTAAAAGTTTAAGCATTTAATTAGTTTTTTAATAATATAAACTAGTATATTATTTTATATTAATATTAGTTTATTTAAAATTTTAAACTTTTTTTATAAAAGTTATTATTATTATATCTAATATAGTATTACTAAAATATTAAAATAAAAAATCATATATAGTTAGTATTAATATTAACTTAATTAAGCTTTTTATAACTTTATATATTAAATTAAATTAGTTAATTAAAGTTAGTATTAATATTATATTAGTTTTTAATATATATATATTAATATAAAATTAAGCTTAGCTTGCTAATAAACTATTAGCAAGTTTTAAAAATGAAACTTTATTTAGAAATTATTAGTTAAAATATTTAGCAAAATTAATAAGTTTTAATAAAATTATTATTTTAAATATAAGCTTATTAGTTTTTAAAAAATTAAAAAATATTAATATAATAGTAAAAGTATTAAATAAGTAATTTTATATAATAGCTATTTATTATACTTTTAGCTTTAATAAATGTAAAAAGTATATAAATAACTTTAATAATAAAAACTACTTATAAATACTATTATTAAAAGTTATTAAAATATCATTTATAATTTAAATTAAAATATATAATATATATATAAATTCTATACTTTAAATTTTAATCACTTTTATAAGTTTATTAAAACTAAAATATATTTAATATTATTTTACTTATTTAAATAAGAAAAAACAATATAGGCTTTTAGTATTATAATATTAAAAAAAGATTAAAATTAGATAAAATTTTTGCTATTAGTAATTTTAACATTAAAATAAAGTTATATAAAACTATTTTATATACTATTTTAAGCTATAAAATAATACTATACTTTTTAGTTATCTTAATATTAGCTTTATTAAAATTTATTACTAAATGTATTAAACTATTAGCATTTTTTAATAAATTTAATAAGTTTAATCTAATAACTTTAAATTTTTTAATTAAACTTTTTAATAAAAACTTTATAAAATATTAAATAAAGTTTAAATTTAATTTTTATTAACTTATTATTTATTTAAATAAATAAAATTTAAAAAATTAAAATAAGAATAAAGTATATATTATAAATAAACCTAATTAATAATAATTATTATTATTATTTCTTACTAGTAATGATATATTAATATAATAAAAAAATAATTTTCTATACTACTTATTAATAACTAGTACTAAATTAACTAAAATAAATGCTACTTTTATCATATAATAATAGAAAAAAAATTACATTTATGCAAATTTAAAACTACTATTATAGTATTAAAATTCTTAACTGGATTATATATAGCCTAAACCTTAATTTAATTGAAAATATTTAAGTAATATTAAAAAAGTTAGCTAAAATTATATTTTATTAAGAATACTAACAATTAATAAAATTTTATTAAGAATACTCAATAGAATATTAGTAAAGCTAACTTAAAAAAACTTATAAATAGCTATAAAGAATATATTAATAAAGTAGTTAAAGCTTAAAGCTATAAAATTAAGCATTAAGTATTTTAATATAATTTTTTTAGAGGTATTATAATAAAACTTTTTTATTTAAAATAATTTTTATTATAAAAAATTTTCTAATTTAAAAAATATTTAAAATATATATTATTTAAATATCAAAAAATTCAAATATATATATATTTATTAAAAATTTTATTTTAGTAATTTAAATATATTAAAAAAAAACTAGATTTATAATAGTATAATATTTTTAATTAATTATTTATTTAACTATTTTATTAAAATTATTTATTTTATTTTTATTTTATTATTTTAAGTATATTTTTTTATAAATTATTATAAATATTCTATATAATAATTTTTTTTAATAGCTTTTTATTTTTAGCTAAGTATTTTTCTCTTTTATAACATTATATAAAATAAATATAAACTAATTAAAATAAGTAATTTTTTTTATAATTTAGTAAATAGTTAACTATATTAAAGCTAATATTAACTATAATAATATTAGATTACTATTAATTTACATTTTAAGTATATCTAAAATAAATACTACTAATCTAGTATATTAATAAACAAATATAAAAAACTTCTAAATTTAAGTAATTATTATAAATTATTTTTATTACATAAAGTATAATTCTGTAAATTAGAAATAATCATATAAAATGCCTATAAAATGAACTTTATATAAATTATTTCATAATTTTTTATAATAAAAATCTATACTTTTAATTAAAATAAAATATTGTTAACTTATTTTATTTTTATTTAGTTAAATTATTTTAGTTATACAATTTTTTAGAATTTAAGAAGAAAGACAAGTAAAGTTAATATTTTTAAGATAAGTAAATTACATTATAGTAAGAAAAATATTAACTTACTTTAGTATATTTATTAGTGCTAAAGTATTAATAATATTTATTATTATAACCTTATTTGTTACTAAGATTATACTAGTATTAATATTTATTTTATCTACTATATTATAAGTAGGACTAGTTTTATTTGAGATATAACCTCCTTTATATTATTATGTTTTTTTTGAATTAAAAAGTATACTTATTATCTTAATTTTTATTATATATTTAAGTAGTCTCCTAGCCTAATTATTTATATCAAATAATCATTACTAGTTAAAGGTAGTTAACAGCTAATTTATAATAATATTATCTATTATAATACTAATAATAAGTTTTTATTTAACAGAAATTATTTATTATTTTACTTAAATATTAACTTTACTAAAATAAAATATTAAGCTTTATTTATTTAAACTTTACTACTATAATTTTAATAATTTTTTAAAACTATTTTAGTTTAAATATTTAAATAATTTATACTAATACTTTTATAATTCAAATAATTATTACTAATATTTTATTTTAGATTTATTTTAAATTAATATACTTAAATATAAATATTTTTACTACTATTAAAAACTAAATTACTAATATAAATAAGATTTTATTTTTTAATAGAATTATTTTACTAAAAAAATTTTTTTTTAATTAGTTTTAAAATAATAGCTAAAGTTTTATTTTTAGAAAAAATATATTAAACTTAGATTCAAAATTAAAAAAAACTACTATATTTATACTAATTTAGCTTAATATTTAATTATATAAACTGTTTAAGCTTAGCTATATATAAAGTAAGTATTTATTAAATAAGATAAAAACTAACTTATAATAGTAATAATTTATTATAATATATTTAAAAAAATATTAAGCTATTTTAACTTAACTTAACTTATTTATTTACTAACTTATTTTTTATATATTTTTCTAATAATATATATTATTTTACTTTAAAGATTAGTAAAATAATTCTATTAAAAAATAAGATCTTATTTATATTAGTAATTTAGTTTTTAACTTATTAGTATAAATATATTATTTATTTATTATTGCTACTTTAATTTAAAAAATTTTTTAGCTTTAACTTTTTTTAATTTATAAATTATATTACTATATATATATATTAGTTTTAAACTAATCAAATAATATAAAATATATACTAATAGCATTATTTAATAGCTTACTTTATATAAAATATACTAAAATTTATAGATTTAATAATAAAATATAAATTTGCAAAACTTATAAAACTATATTTTTAAACTATTACTATTTTTTTCTATTTAAAAAACTCCTTTTTTCTTTTAAGTTTTTTAAAATTTTTAGATTAAATTGCTTTTAAAAAAATCTAACAAACTTAAAATTAAAAAATTTTAAAAAGTTTTATTTTATTAAATAATTTATTTTTTATTAGTTTAACTTTTCTACTACTTTTAACTTTTAACTTTTTATTTAGTATAATTTTCTTTTTTAATTATATAGTATAAATTTTCTACAAATTTAAAGCTTTAAAAATTAATATTATTTTTCTTTTTAAAAGAAAAATATATATTTTTAACTTATATACTACTTAATATTTTTAATAGTTTTTTTATCTAAATATAATAATAATTAGTTATTTTATATAGCTTTTTTTTATATATTAATTAACTACTTTATATAGGCTAAAATTAAAGTTTTTTTTTTAAATTTTTTTTATTAGTAATAATTATTTGTAATATTTTATAATTTAGTAAGTATTTTAAATTTTTTTCTAACTTTTTAATTAAATAGTATAATATTACAAGCTTTGTTACTTAGCTTATCTAATTAAAATTTACTAATATCTATCTTTTTTTAAAACTTCTATATATTTTTTGTTTTTTTTTAAGATAATAAATACTAATTTTATTTTACTAAGCATTATTTAGTATAAAACTGATCTATAATTATATTTTACTAAGTATTGCTTAGTATAAATTAATTTGTAATTATACTTTTACTAGGTATTACTCAGTAAAACTTATATATAACTACTTATTACTAAGTACTATTTTTAGTATAAGTTAATTTATAAGTATAATTTTACTAAGTATTACTTAATCTAATAATTTATAATTAGAGATAAAACTTAATATAACTTAATTATACTTAAAAATTAATGAAAAAGTATATAAAAAGGACTGAAAAGCAAAATTAAAGCTTTTTTTAATATTTTAATTATAACTTTATAAAATAAATAACTTATTATTAATTTAATTTTACTAGCTTATTTAATTTTATATTAGAGTTTTTTATTAAAATATTAGAACTTTTTTCTAAAATTACAAGTTATTTATTCTATCTTTTGTTTTTATTTTATATAAAATATTCTGTTTATCTAATATATAGATAGTTAGGCTTAGATTTAATTAAATATATAAGTATTTATTATACTTAAACTAAGTTTCTCAACTAGTAAAATTAATAATTATTGCTACTTCTAACTTAGCATTATAAAAAATAAAATAATTAAAATTTTATTTATAAATTTATAAATAATTTTTTAAAAACTTTTTACATTATTATTATAACTTTTTTTATATTTTTAATTTTTGATATTTTACTACTTAATAAATTTTAAGCTATTAATTATATACTAGTTTTTTGCTTTTTTAGTTAGCTTATATTTAAACTATATATTTATTTTTTAAAATTTATTTAGCCTATTTTTTTTTTAATTTTTATTATTAAATCTTTATTTATAATTGTTTCAATTTTTATTATAATTAATATTAACTGTACAGTCAATATAAATTTATTTAAAAAATTATTAGAGATTAGGTTTTAATTAATATAAAACTTTATAGAAAAATAAAAAAGAAATAAATTAGGAATTAGATTTTAATTAATATGAAAGTTAAAAAAAAATAAAGAAATAATAAATTAGTATATAAGAAAAAATAATATATATTAAAATAAATATTTTATTATTATATTATTTTTTTATTTTATTTATCTTTTGTTATCTTATCTTATATTTATTTTAATATATTTTATTAGTTTATTATTAGTTATTTTATATTATCTATTTCTCATATTTACTTAAATTTTATACTTTTAGTTCAGTTTTAGAATTAGCTAGAATTGTAGTAATAGAAATACTAGTCTAGAATTAGCTATATTAGAAGTATAATTAAGTAAATTATTCCAAGAGAGATAGTAGTATTTATATAGTAATAACTTTATAATAAATAGTTACTAGTGAAAGGTTAATAGTTTGTTAAAAGCTCCACATTTTAAAATATATTAATGAAAAATTTCAGATTAAAATAATAGATAGAAAAAGTATAGTAGTTAGTTAAATAAAGTATAGTAATTATAATTTTAAAAATATTTTTTAATTAGTATAAAATAAACATAAAGTGTTTAGGAACTTTAGCAAAGATATAGAGATGTAGTAAAAGTTAGATATATTTATAGTTAAAATAAGCTATAATAAAAATTACCAGAGAAGAGTAACAGTACTATATAAAAAAAACTATTAAAAAGTTAGTAATAGAAGAATATTAGCTATAAAAAAGCTAATAAAATATAAGACAAAATATTTAGCTGCTTACTAAAGAGTAAAAATAACTATTTGGTTAAACTTAATACTTAAGCTAATTTTAGACACTATAGATAAATAGAAAAATAGCTTTAGTCAATAAATAAAGTTATGTATAAAGCTAAAAACTAATATTTTTATTAATAAAGTATAAGAAAAAAAATAATAAGGTTTTTATACTAGTGAAAGGTATAAGCAAAAAAGTTTCAAGGTAAACTTTTTTTAATAAAAAAGTATTAATTATATGATTAATATAAATTTACTAAAAGAATTATTAGAAATTAGATTTTGATTGATATAAAAGTTTAAAGAAAAATAAAAAAATAAATTAGAAATTAAAATTTGATTAATATAAAAGTTTAAAAAATAATAAAGAAGTAATAAATTAATATATAAAGAAAAGTAGTATATACTAAACTAAAAATCTTATTTATTTTAATATTTTATTATATTTTATTAGTTTATTATTAGTTTTGTTTTTTATTACTTATTTTTATATTTACTTGAATTTTATATTTTTAGTTTAGTTTTAAAGTTAGCTAATATTGCAGTAATGAAAATACTAGTCTAGAATTAGCTATATTAAAGATATAATTAAGTAAATTATTCTAAAAAAAATAGTAATATTTATATAATAATAACTTTATAATAAACAATTACTAGCAAAATTTTAATAGCTTGTTAGAAGCTTTATATTTTAAAGTAAATTAATGAAAAATTTTGGATTAAATTAATGAATAAAAAAAGTGTAATAATTGAGTAAATAAAATATAGTAATTATAATTATAAGAAAATTTGTAAATATTATAGAGTAAATATAAAGTATTTTGAAACTTTAGTAAAGATATAGAAATATAATAAAAGCTAAAAATGTCTATAATTAAAATAAGTCATAATAAAAATTACTAGAGGAGAGTGACAGTACTATATTAAGAAAAAAACTGCTAAAAAGTTAGTAAAAAAAGAAGATTAGCTATAAAAGAGCTAATAAAGTATAAGAAAAAATATTTAGCTACTTATTAGAAGGTAAAAATAACTACCTAGTTAAACTTAATGCTTAAGCTAATTCTAAATACTACAAATATATAGAAAAATAGCCTTAGTTAATAATTAATAATATATTTAAACTTTAATATATATATTTAAAAACTTATCTTTACCTTTTTTAATTTTTTAAAGCTAAAAGTTAATTTATATTAAGCTTACTTTTTAGTAAAATCTTTTAACTTTAACTATTTTTTAATAGTACTTTTTTAATTTTTAGATTTTAGTTAAATTAATTTATTTATAAAAAAAGTAAAAATTAAATAAAATTTAAAAAATATTTTTTATTAGGTAAAATATTAACTATTATTAACTTTTTTTTCAATTATTTTTTTAAATATATATATATATATTTTTATAAAGTAATTTTGAACTTTTAAATACTTAATTTTAACTTAATTAAAATTAAGTATTAGTTATTTACTAAGATAAATAAATAAAATAAATATTAAATTTAAATATTTTTATAGTAAAAATAAAACTTTATAAACTTATACTAATTTTTTTAATAGTTATAAATAGTTAAATTATTTTTAAATATAAATATAAATATAATAAAAAATAAACTTAAAAAATACTAATTCTTATTTATTTATTTTTAGAAATATTTTAAACTATAAAATATACTATTTTTTTAGATTTTTTTTTTTAATAAACTTAACTTTTAAAATCTTATTATTTTTATTTTAGCTTTAATATTAAACTACTTAATAAATTACTTATAAATAACTTTTAGTTTATTTTTATTTATTTATTTTTTAAAATTTAGTATAGTCTTATTTAATTTATATTTATATTTAATAATATAATTTTAATTATTAGCTATATTAAAGAGTATAAAATTTTTAAAAATTTAAATTACTATATATTTTTAAATTAAATTAAAGCTTATAGTAAAGTTAGCTATATTTATTATATATTTATTTTTTAATATAGCTTTTTTAATAAGTTTAATAATTATATTAATACTTTATCTTAAAAAGTTAAAAATTATATTTAGCTATTTAATTATTTTTTTAGTATTATTTTATAATTATTATTAAAAATAATATATTTTTCTATTATATATCTTTATTTTAAATTTAATTTTTTACTTTTTTTTATTTTTATATAATTTAAGTTTATTTTATTTAACTTTATAATAAATTAAAGTTTTTACTAATAATACTTATATAGTATTTAATAGCTTTTAAAATATTATTATTAACTTTATTTTTTAGTTAATTTATAAAAATCTAATAATACTAAAATTAATTATTAAAAGTTTATAAATGCTTATGTTAAAAATTTTACTTTATTTTACTTTTTTCTATTAATATTATTTTATTTACTAGTTAAATATTAATATATTTAAATAAAATCCTATTAGAAAAAGGCTTTAAAAATAGGTAAAAAGCTTTACCTAAATAATATAGTAAATATCTAATATATATATAAA
>JAWQFY010000689.1:0-23037 GCA_037055185.1 Capillidium rhysosporum | reverse complement strand
TTTAAAAAAAATAAGCTTTTTATATAAAAATTAGCTATTTTTAAAAGTAGCTAATTTTTTAATTAATATATTAAATATATTTAATAAATTAAGCTTAAAATATAATAATTTAGTTGCTATTAATAACTATATTAAATTATTAAATAAATATTTTAATTTTTTATAAAAAAATCAAACTTTTAATTAAGTATACTATTTTTTATATATAATAAAACACCATTTTATAAATTTACTCTTATTATTATATACTTAAATAAGTTAATAATTTAATAAATTTAAAAATATTTAGCAATATTTTATAAAATTTTAATTTTAAATTTTAAATTTACTAAAATAGTAGTTTAACTTACTTTATTTTATAAAATAAAATTTATATTAAGTTTATTTAAAGTTTAAGTAAAAAAGTATAGCTATTTTATATATAACTTTTTTTTATAGCTTTAATTATTAAAATTTATATTTAAATATATATATATTATATATATTAGTAAAACTTTGCATTTATACAACTAATAGTTTAAATTTTAATTTACTTAAATAGCTAAACTTTTAAATATAGCTTAAAATATATTAAAATAAAATATTTATAAAAGTTATAATTTTTTTTAATAAAATTATATTAAAATATTAAAATTTATAAAATTTTGTATTATAAAAGTATTAATATACTTAATCTAAAAAAACTAATAAATAATTATAAATTTTATTAAATTAATTAAAAGTATATAAATAACTAAACTTTTTTAAATATATAATTAAGCATTTTTAATAGCCTTTTTATAAAATTTAAATCTATTTATTTATTAAGTATTTTTAAATATTTATATACTTTAAATTGTTAATTCTATATACTTTTATTATTATAATTATATTTTATTATAATTAGCTAAACTAAATAATAAATTTAGTTTAAATATCTAGTTTTCTAATTAATTTATTAAATTTATAAGTTAGAAAAGTTTAACTTTAATTTTTCTAGTAAATTTTATTATTATTAATTTATTACTTAAAAAATAAAATAATAAAGTTTTTAAAAACTTATTTTTATTTTTTAGCAAAATTCATTTAAAATTTTAATATAATATAGTATTAATTTATTAAAAAATTACTTATATACTTATAATTAAAAAGTACCAAATAGTAATTTAAAATATAATTAAATTAAACATTATAACTATCAAAAAAGATAAACAATATTAATATTTATTATTTAAATTTGAAATTATACTAGTTTTACTTATTAATACATATATATTATAGCATATATATAACTTATTAGCTAACTGTTATTTTTAGATTTGCTATTAATACTTACAAAATAAAAATTTTTAGACTTATATAATTACTATACTTAGATTACTATTATAATATTTTCTATATTTAGATGTGTTATACTATAAATTTATTTACTATACAGTTTAATAATACTATATTTATACTTATTTTCAATTTTATAGCCTTTACTAATTACATGAAATTTGAAATTCAAGTATACTTTAAGTGTAACACTTACTATTTATCATTTAAAAAATATTATTTTTAATATTTAAGTTAATTATGCTTTATGTTTGAATTTTATTTGTAGTTCTATTTTATTATTATATTTTATAAAAGTTTTAAAAGAAGTATATTAGATTTTAATTTTTATAAAATACTAAATTAAATTAATTAAATTTAATCAAATTTTAGTTAAAACTTATTAATATTTAATTAAAGAGATTTTACTCTTTAAATTTAAACTAACAAAAAGTTAAATTTAGCTTTTAATAGTGCATTAAAGCATTCAAATAGAAAAGTTTAAAAATTTTAAGTAAAAAGTATAGTTTTTTAAGTTTAAATTAAAATTTATATAAGAATCAATACTTTAATAGTTGAAGTTTATTAAATAAATACTATTATAAATAAAAATTATATATATATTACTGGTTTTGACTATTATGTTTTATTATAAATTGGTGAGTATATTTCTGATTGTTATTTTAATTTTTCCTACCCTAAGAAAATGAATGTGGTTGTACATCAATTTCCAGGTACACAATTTATATAAACTAGAAATTTAAAGTAACCTGGTAGTAATTTATTAGTTTGCACAATAAGATATCAACACGTTTGAATTGGCAAACTTACTAGATTATTGACAGTACCAAAATGAAGCTAAATAACTATACTATTACTTTTTTCCAAGATTTATTCGTACTCTCAGTTGCCTACTTAGCCAGTTTGTGAGTACCTTCTTCTTTATAATTGATTTTGGTATTATAGCTTTTATTTTTGATTTTAAGTTCTTGCTATTAAAAATGTTGATTTGCAGAGTTTCGATTTTTATGAAACAAATCTATTAATTTTAAAAATTGTACAAACAAGACCAGCATATAGTTTTTAGATTTGTTTTGAAGACTTTTAATAGTTTCAAGAGCAGAGCATATTATAAATGCTAATTCTCATTTCTGCAAATTGACAATTTTAATAATAGGAGTTTAAAATAAAAAATAAACAATTGTATGACATTTAATACATCTTTATTGAGGTGGTTTTATCATATTTCAATAGTAAATACATGTATATCTGACAATTACAGTCAAAGAATCAGTAAAATTTAAAGAAAACCATGTTCTTTCCTATATGTCTATACAAAATTACTAAGCAGTATATTAATTAATTTATAACTTGTTAAAGGGGTATGATTATTTATTTTTGTATAAAGGAGCCGGAGTTCAAAATTATTTGGTGTGCAAAACTAGCAGAACAAGCTTTCTAATCACAATAAAACTAGTTGATAGCGGGCTTTTACTAAATTAGTTCGATCTAGGAAGCTTTTTCTATTTAAATTAAAGTTTTAGGATGGTTGAACAAAGTAAAGTTAACCTTGAAGAACCGACAAGGATGGTAGCAGAATCAGAAACCAACATTTGGATAGCAGCAGCAGATGGAAATATCGCACAAGTAAAAGTAAAAGATTTAAGCTGATACATGTTTTAACTTATGTTAGCATTACATTGAAGTTGATGGTTTGGATATAGATTTACAAGATGAAAATGGATATAGAGCTTTGTAATTTAATATTTTCAAGCCTTTTTTATTGATTTTTATAGACACGCTGCTGTATCTTACGACCATTACGACTTAGCTAAATATTTAATAGAAAAGAATTCCGACGTAAATTTGGGAGAACAAGATCTCGAGACACCTCTCCATTACTGTGAATCTTTAAGATGTGCCAAATTACTGATAGAAAATGGTGCTGATCCAAACAGACTTAATTCAGAGGGAGCAACAGTAATACTTTAATTTAAAATTTTATTCTAAAACATTATAGCCTTTAGATTCTGCTATAGATGAAGAGAAAACGGAGCTAATTGAATTTTTGAAACCTATTACTACAATAAAAGTTCCTAAAGAGATTAAAGACGAATTAAGTCACATAGATTATGATGGTAACGATAATTTAGATTTGAACGCTCCTTTCGTCCAAGATTTTGAAAGAATTATGAACAATCAAACTGTAGATGAACAAGCAAGGGATCATCAGCTGAACGATTTAGTTATGAACCTTATTCAAGATAAGATGGGAAAACAATAAGTATTTATATACATTAAATAATATAAATAAAATTAGGTGTATGGTTTTCTTTAAATTTAAATTATGGACAAATGTATTTTTAAATAAATAGTGTATACTATAGTTATTTTTAAATACTTTAAGAAAGTCAATGATAGACAGTACGGTTTATTGTACAATAATTAATATAATTTCAAGTTCATCATTAATTACTTATTAAAATTATAATAGTTTAAACTGAGAGGTATATAACTAACTACAGTATTTGAAGTTCTTTAAATAACTAATAATTTAGTTAGATTGCTACATTATCTGCTACATTACCACTTACAGTAATTAAAAATTTAATCAACTTATTATATATGTGATAAAAATAAATTGAGGAATATTTGGTTTTTTATCCAATTAAAGATATATTATCTAGCTAAGCTATAAATTCAAAATTTGAATGTAGAATTTATAAAAAAATATATAATATTAAAAAAGCCAAATTTAAATGAAAATTTTAATTTATTTAGTATTAGCAAATTAAAACTACTAATAAATATTTATATTAATAATAGTAATTTAAACTGTTAAAATTTGTTATGTTTGAATTAAAATTTAAGTTACAAAATTAACTTTAATTTTAATATTTAAAATATAACTTTTATAAATAAAAGATTTTTTTTAGAATATTTAAAATATTTAAAATAGCTTACCTTAAGTGCTTAAAAATATTAAAGTTAGAATATAATAAATAGTTATCTAAATTATAATACTTCTTTTAAAACTTACTAAAATTAAATAAAATAATTATATTATTATTTTAAATAAAGTTTACTTATTAACTATAAAATAGTAATATTTTAATGTTATTTACTTATAATAATATATTAAAATTAAACTATATATATTAAGTAAAATTAATAAATATATAGATAATGATATTTTTTAACATTTAATAAAATAAGATAAAGCTCAATAATTATAATATAATAGAGTATAAAAAAATAATTTAAAAATTCTATAAAAACTTTTTTATAAATTTTTTAGTTAAGCTAATTTCTTAATAGCTATATTTATTACTACTAATAAAATATACTTTATTTAATAAGTATAAATATTTAAAAGTTTAAAATTTTTAATAAATTTTACTAAAAGTACTTGTAAAATAAAAAATTTAAAAAGCAAATAAATTATTTAATAATATAAGTACAACTTTTACTAAATTTTAATAAAGCTTAAAATTTGCTATAAATTTAAGTATATAATAAAAATATTTATTATTATTAATTTTATTTATTTATGCAATAAACTTACTTTTAAAAAATTTAAAGATATTTAATATAAAAACTTAATTTTATTTTAAATAATAGTATTTACTAATAATATTTTATTAAATTTAGGCTTAGCTTTAAATATTATAATTTTTAATTATATTTAAATTATATATATTTTAATAAATAAAAGTAAATTTAATTTTTCTAAAATTTTACTTATAGATTTAAATAATCTTAAATTTATCTACTATATTTTATTAATTTTTTCTGTTTTTATTTATTTAATACCTAAATATTTTACTAAAAAATAAAAGCTTTTATATAGAAAAAATAGTAAAAAATATTACTACTTAAATTAAATATATAATTTTCTTTTAGTTTAATAAGAAAATTTTAATAACTAGCAAAATACTATTTGCAAATAAAGTAGCTCTACCTATTTTATTATATATTTTATATATATTTTTGCTTTTTAAACTATATTTAGCTTATATCTATATAATTTTAACTTATTAAATTTAGAAAAAAGTTAAGAGTAAAGTTTTAGCTAATATTTTAGTTATTTAGAAAAAATAAAAATACTTAAGCTTACTAAATGTTTAGTTTTTCTAATTATATTTAGATTTTTCTTCTTTATTTTATAAATATATTACTTTAATACTAATTAGATATTATCTAAAGCCTAAATACTAGCAAGTAAGCTATAAAAAATAAATAAAATTCTTAAATATAAATATATATTTTTTAATTTTAATTCTATATTTAGCAATATTAATATATTAAAAATAAATTAAAAATATATATATATAATTAAAATTATTATTACTCTTTTAAATTTTAATTATAAAATTGTTAATAATATTATATTATTTATAATAATTAAAAATAGATATTAAAAAGATTAAAAAATATATAAGAATATTAACTTAATATTAATAAATAATAAATAATAAATAAATTTAAATTTAAATTTTTAATAAAAAAGTATATTAAATTAACTCTTTAATTATTGTAAATTTATAAATACTAAAGTAAAAGGTTTTATAAAATATAGCTATATAAAATAATATAAATCTTTAATAAAATAATAAAGCAGTTTTATATTAATTTTGAAATTTAAATTTAAATTTAACTAAAAATTAAACAAGTATTAAATTTTTTTAATATTTAAAATTATAAATAATAAATTATTATTAAATTTATAATAATTTAAAATTTAAAATTTATATATATAAGTTTTTAAACTAAATTAATAATTAACTAAAAAGTAGTTAAAATTTAATAATTTTTAATATTACTTATTTTAAAAAGTAAATTTATCTAATTAAAAAGCAGTTTTAAAAAAAATAATTAAGTAAAATTAAAATAAAAATAAATAAGATAAAAAAGTAAAAATAAATAAAAATATAGTTAAATAAAAAGTAATTAAATTAAAATTAAAACTAAAATATATTAACTAATTAATAGCTTTTTTTAATTATTTTTTAACTTTTATTTTTATATACATTATTATTTAAAAAGTAAATGTTACTTTTAAAAATATATTTGCTATTATATAGTAAATATATAATTTTAAATATAATTATTAAAAAAATAAGAAAAAAAACATTATACTTATATAATAAGTCTAGCAGTATAAAAATAAGCTAATAATTATAAAGCTAATTAAAGTATAAACTTAGTTAAATATTTAATTTTTATTATAAGCTAATATAAATTTTATATAATATATATATATATACTTTTAACTTATATATAAATTATATATATTTGTAGTTAGCTTAGTTAAATTATAAAATTATAGTATATTTAAGTAAAGTTTTAATAGTATTTTATATAGCAAAGTTTACTTTAAATTTTAAAAAAGCTAAAATATTAGCTTAAATTTCTTAGCTTAGCTAACTAAATTTTTTTTACTTACTTTTAAATACTTAAAGACAATTCTAATCTTTATAATATTTAAAAAAAAAAGTATACAATTTTGCTAAATATAGTAAAGTAAGATTATAAAGTTATTTTTTAATTTTTTTATAATATTATAACTTTACTATAAAGTTAAAAAAATTAAATATAAATAAAATTAAATAAATTTTAGGCTTTATAAAATATTAAAGCTAAATTTTAATACTATAATATATTATTAAAATAGTTTGAAAAAAATATTTAGTATAAGCTTAAAGGTTTATTTTTAGGTTAAAAGTAAACTTTTTAAGTATATTAATAATTTAAATTATATTATTTAAACTTATACAGTTTTATTATATAAGTAAATATAAATTTAATAAGTATAATATATTTATAGCTATATTATAAAGTTAAAAATTATATATATTAGCTTGATTAAAATTATAAATATATTTAGCTATAGCTAAAAATATTAATTATATAGTATAGCTATAAAAATAGATAATAATAGTTAAATAGCTTTATTTTAAGTTTTTTTAAAAGTTTATTTAAAAAACTATTAAGCTATCTTAATAAATATCTTTACTATATAATAGTAAAATATAAAATTTTTACTTTTATAATATTTTTTATACTGCTATAATATTTAAAAATTATATTAAAATCTTATATATTAAAAATATAAATATTAGTATAAAGCTTTTTAACTAGTTTTTAATATAATAAGAATTTATATATAATTTTATATAATAAAGCTATATAGCTTAAATTTTAATAAATTAAAAATATTTATCTTAAAAAACTAAAAAAAGTTTTAATAAAATTATACTTTATTTTTTTTATATAGTAAAGAAAAAAATATACTAATTTATAAAATTTTATTAAAGTATATTTTTATTATAAAAAAAAGTAGAATATTAGTTAAGCTAACTTAAAAAAATTTACAAATAGTTATATAGTTTATATAAAGTAGTTTTAATTTAAAGTTTATAGCTTATAGCTATAAAATATAAAATTAAATATTTAAAAAACATTTTAATATAATTTTTTTTAAAATTTAAATTTAGATTAGTATTTTAAATTTTAATTTATTAGTAATTATAAAATAGTTAATAATTTATATTATTAATTTTTTTTAATTTTTAGATATATATTAATATATTTAAGTTTTAAAAAGATATAATAGTTATATAATAGCTAATTACTTAATCATACTTTTATTATAAAAATATTAAAAATTATAAAAAGTATATAATATTAATTTCTATATTTATTAGCTTAAATTTATATATTTAAAGCTTTAGTTATAATAATTTAATAATAATTTATAAATTTTTATTATAGTTTATAATAATTATATATAAGTTTTTTTAACTTAAATATACTTATAATTATTTTAATATATTTTTTGCAAATTTAAATATTATATAAGTTAAACTAAATTTTATTTATATTTTTATTATTATTAATTAAATAAATTATAAAATTAATTTTTTAAGCTTTTTATTTTTAGGTAAAGCTTTTTTTAATATTTTAAAATAAATTAAAATACTAATATAATAAATTAAGTAAAATACTAATATAATAAATTAAGTAAAATATATATATAATATATTTATTTAAAAAAAATTGTTTTTTTATTTTTAAAAATATAAATAAAATACTATATCTAATAAATTATTTTAAGCTAATTTATAAGTAAAAATACTATAAATAGTAGTTTATTATAAATTAATAATAAACATTTAAATATAATTATAAATTTAAATCTTAAATAAATTTAGTATAATATATTAAAGAAATTTGTAAATATAATTAAACATTAAGCAGATAAAATAAATTTTAATATTTAATTTTTTTATTAGTGTATTTTAAATTATTAATTTTAAATTTTAAAAAAGTAACTATTTTATAGTTTTAAATTTTTTTAGCAGATATTTTGCTTTTAAACTTAATTTTATAATATTTAGTTATACTAAATATAAATTTAATGATTTTCTTAATCTATATACATAATTTTAAAATTAATAAAATATAAAATGAAATAAATTTAAAATTTAAAAATCAGTTAGCTTTAAAATATTTTTAGTATTTTGATAAATTTAAAGTATTCTAATAATTATTTATATGTTTAATTTAAGTAAGATATATTATAATAAACTATAAGTAAACTATCATTTAAAACATTGTCAATTATTTCAGTTTATTTATTAATAAATTAAATTCAGAAACCTACTATTTTATTAGTAAGGATACTAAAAACTACTTTAATGTAAATGCTTCAAATTTACCTAATACCACCTTTATTAATAGCCTCTAATATTAAGCACATACAAATACGTTCTATCTTATTTACATAAATGTTATATAGTAAATCTTAAAGCCAATTATAATTTTTTAAGCTCTTAAAAACAATCGAAATTTTATAAAGACGAATATTAAACAGTAAGGATAATTTTATTATCTTAAAATCCCTAATTTATTTTTTCCTTTAAACATATATATAAATAGAAATTATTCATGGTACCTATCTTACAAAAAAACTCTCCAAGAGTGTTTCAAGCCTAATTTCCCGCCCAGGTGAAGTGGTACTTAAAAGCTAAATAAGATGTATTAGTTAATGTTAAAATCAAAATAATAATAAACTTACTCATACAATATTCGTCATCATCAGGATTACCAATACTGATGATATCCCCATCTCTAAGGATTTCCGTTTCTATCGGGTTAAGAGGATCATTTTCTTTTAAAGGTAAGGGTGGGGTAATACACTCACCATTTAGATAAGTTTTATTAGTTCTAAAGAAATGATTATTTAATAGATGTAAAATATAGTTAAATACGATCTCAAGTCTTTGATAGTAACTATCGGTCTATTTTTTTCGGTCCAAAACTAAAGTGTAGCAATCAGTAATTTGTAGTAATGATATGAACTTACAGCGTCAATACAAAAATGACGTCTGCTTATAAGATTCCCTTTCAATCTAAAATTAAAATTAAAGCCAAGCTAAATACTAGCAAAAAAAAGTTAGCTTACTCTACGTCACATTCCTCCGAATTCCTACCAAAGATGTATTTATTCTTATCGCAATTCAAGATTATTTTTGGTATGCTGGGATCGGTAGATACCAAGTAGGCCCATTCCTTATTATTTTGTATTTGGTCAGGCTGTGAACTGTTTGAACTTGAGCTAGATCTCAATTCTTGAGTTGGGATAAGACCCTCATGGATCGAGGGTAGATTGGAATCGGATTCAAGCTTCTCAATGTACCCAGAATCGGTTCTTTTTAAATCAGGTTTACTACCCATTCTGTTGCCTTTATCATCATTAGCGTACCCGTTTGTATCCATATTTGAAATAAATCAGGTTGTCGTTAACAATAAATCTTAGGTTGGTGCTAGCAATTCGATGGTTAACTGCTATTTGTATTATTTTTAATATTTTCAAAATGTAAACTTTCACTTTTCTTGTTTACTTAACACATTTTAACAGAACGGCTAAATTTTATTGGCTGGGTAGGTTATTTGGTAATATGTAAATTTGTCTAGTGGGCCTAAAACCAAAAACTTCAATTTTTTTCGAGAAAGCTTTTGGTAGAGATCAACAAATTTGAAAAGTTGAAATCTATAGATATAATGTTGCACATAATAGGTTTAATACCTTACGTCGTACCTATACTCCTATTACCTTACTTTATACTAGTACAATTTCGTTCTTTTATATTGAAAAACAGCTCTAGCAACCGTAGATTAATTTTAACTAACAGTTCTGGTGATTACTCGCTATCACCACCAACTTTTCTAGCTTACTTCCATCCCAACTGGTAATTTTATTTATTTATATTCCTTCACCTTTAAATTCTTACATATCTTGTCTAAAATATTTTTTGCATTTTATTTTACCAACTTCCAAACTATATAACACTCTTATTAATCACTTGCCCTTTTCCTTTCTCTTTTCTATAAATAGTTTTTCAGGTGGCGGTGGTGAACGTGTATTATTTGTCGGTATTCAAGAAATCCAACGTAAACATCGACATATAATTCAAGTTATTTATACCAGCTCGGATAAATCAGCCTCCGAGTTAGTTCAAAAAGTTAATGAGCAGTTTGGGATTCAATTAAATGAGGGTACTCTAAAGTTGGTGAACCTGAAATATGCTAAATATTTGAAAGCTAATTGGTAAACCAATAAGAAAAACATTTTTAACAAGCGTTTTAATTTTAGGTACCCTATTTTAACTATGGTATTCCAATCTTTAGCTTCAGCTTTAGTTGTACTAGAAGCTTTATATAGATTTAATCCAGATTACTTCTTTGGTAACCTTTTTTTATTATTTAAATATTTAACAAACATTTTACCATAATTCAGATACGGTTGGTGTAGCTTTTACCTACCCTGTTGTCAATTTCATCTCTGATGCTAAAATTTTAGCTTATGTACATTATCCTACCATCAGGTAATCCATTTATTTAAAATTTTAGACTTAAATTTGTATAGTACTGATATGATAGATCGAGTTGAAACTACTGGTAGTTTCAGTTGGTATAGAAGGTTGAAATGGGGGTAAATCTTAAAGCTTGTCAATTTCTGTACTAACTTCACTACTTTAGTTACTACAAATTATTCGCTTTGGCCTACAGCTACGTAGGTAGCTTTACCAGTTTAGTTATGGTCAATTCCACCTGGACTTATAACCATATAATCAGCCTCTGGTCCACCGCCAAACCTCATATTGTCTATCCACCCTGTCAACTTCCCCAAATTAAACCTAATTTAGACTCTAAGAGGCTGGAAATCATCTCGTTGGCTCAGTTTAGGTAAACTCAGTTAAAGTGTTATAAAATTTTAACCTTTATATGTATATTTATTATTTTAGACCTGAAAAAGATCATCCCTTGCAAATTAAAATCATCGATGCGCTGTTGAAAAAGAGACCGGATTTGAAACAGCTTATTAAGTTAAATATGGTTGGCTCCGTACGTAACGAAGATGACAAGAATTTAGTTAATGACCTTCACCAATCGATTCAAAGTCATCACCTGGAAGTAAGTCATCTTTTATACTGCTTTAATTCTCCTAATACCTTATTAATCAGGATAACATCGAATTAATTTGTAACGCAAGTTTTGAACAGGTACAGAGTTTACTGAAAAGTGCAATCATCGGACTACATACCATGCAACAAGAACATTTCGGCATAGCAGTAGTTGAACTCCTAGCTAATGGTTGTATCCCCATAGCCCACGATTCTGCTGGACCTAAACTTGATATTCTCAAAGGATGCTCTACCCAAGGTAACCCTCCACCTCCTGTAGATTAAAGCCTCTAACTGATTTATTTTTAGGTGATAACGATTTATGCGGTGCTTTAGCTACCACAATAGACCAATATGTAGATGCTATAATCAAGCTTGTAGACCTTTACCAGAAAGACAAAATGACCTACCAAACTAGAATTGAGAAGAATTTTGAATATGCAGCTGATAAATTTTCCAACACAAAGTTTTTGAAGGAATATACAGGGCATATTGAAAAAGTTTTAGGAATTTAAGAAGCTTTTAAAGGTTATGATTAATCTGTGGGTTTAGGACCTTGAAAGAAATTTAAAGCTTTTTTAATGTGATGATTAATTTTCTGGGTTTTAAATTATTAATTTTTGCTTTTTGTAATTGATTGGATTTTTTTGATGTATAATAAGCATTTAAATAGTTGGATTTTAGTATAAATTAATTTGTTATTCTTATAAAGTTCCAATTTTAGTAACTAGTTAAAACAAATTAGTATAAATGCATGAATTCAAAAAATTAAAGCAAAAAATGAATAAGATTTGGTATAAAATAGTTTAATAATAATAAAATAGAAATAAATTTATATATTTTTTTAATTAGCTAAAAGTTTATATATTAAATAAGCATTAAATTAAAAATAATATTTTTAAATACAAATAGGTAATTAGCTACTTTTAAAATAGCTAATTTTAAATTCAAATATTGAATAAAAATATTTACTTAATTAGATAAATATTAGTTAAATATATATTATATATTAAACTTTATATATATCTAAAGCCTAAAACTTTTAGTAAATTTTATTAAAATATATATCTACTATATAGTAGTAGATGTATTATTTTCAAAAGTACTATTTCTTTTTAAAAATTAACTGTATTAAAATATGTTTAAAATTTTCAATAATTTATATAATAAAAGGTATTTATCTTTATAAGATAAATAATATATTTTAATTTTAAATATTAATATGAATTTAGTTTTTATAAAATTTTGATTATAAATTTAATAATATAGTAGTAAATTTACATTTATATAAATATAAAATTACTTTTTTATAACATTTTATAAAATAAAAGTAAATAAATATTCATTTATTTTAATATTAATTAAATTTAAATTAGCTATAAAATTATATAAAATAAACTAACTAAAAAGCTAATTTATATTAATAATTTAATATATTTATTATTAAATTTATAATACTATTTTAATATTAAAAAAATTAAAATTTTAAAAAGTAATTATATTATAAAATAGTGTAATGGTTTATTAATATTACTTTTTTTTTATAATAAAAACTTATTTATTTATTATATTTAAAAATATTAATATTTAAATAATAAATTTATAAAATAATATTTAAATTAAAAAATATTTTAGTATTAAAATATTTAATAAATAAATAAAAGTATGTTTATATTTTAATATATATTTATTTATAGTTTTTAGATATTAATATTTAACTTATATTTTATAAATATTAGCTACTTTATTAAAATTATATAATTAAAAGTTATATAGTTTTTATAACTATTTATAAGTTTTTTTAAATTAATTTATTAAATTAATTTTTATTATATATTTTTATATAGCTATATTAAATAAAGCTAATTATACTTAAATAAATTTTATAAACTAATAGTATTTTTTTTCTCTATTATATAAAAAAAGTAAAGTATATTTTTTAATATTTTTTAACTTATTTAATAGATATTTAAGAATTTTTAATTAAAGTAAAGTTAAAACTTTAAATATTTATATATTAAATAAAAATAAAAGTTTTATTTTTATATTGGTTTATTTTATATTTTATTTTATTAAAATTTTAAATTTAATATTTTTAAATTTTATAGTATTTATAATATTACTTTATTTATTATTTTTTTAATAGTAAGGTTAAAATAATAAACTTGTCAATTATATATTTTTTTATTTAAAAATAAAGATTTAAAAAGTTTTTAACTTTTAAATTTTCAGTTCTAAGTAAGAAGCTAAAAAGTTAATATTCTTTAAAAAAAATTTTTTTTTAAATATAAATATTTTAAAAAAGATATATTTAAAAATTTTTTATTTTATAATAGTTATATATCTAATAAAAACTATAATATTAATATATAAGTAATTTAAGTAAAGTATAAAAAAGTTATTATAATTATTTAAAAATATATGTTAAAAACTATAATTTATTTTTAACTTATTAATAAAAATATAAATAAATAAAAATATAAAAACTAATAAAAAATAAAATAATTAATATAAAAATAAAGTAAAAAAGCTTAATTTACTTTTAATAAATTTAGAAAAAATAATAAACAATTTTTAATTTATTAATAATAGAATAGTTTAAATAATAAAGCTAAAATACTAATAATAATAGTATATAAAACTTAGTATTTTTTTAACTTTTATAATAGTAAAAAAATATTTTAATTTTAAAAGTTTTGTTTTTATACTATATTTATAATTTTATTAAATTGTTTTAGTAATATTTTATAATAATAAAATATATAAAAAAATTTATTTTTAAAAAAGTAAAATACTTTTAAAAGTATTTTACTATATAGTGTATTTACTTTTTATTATATTTTTTTTAAATAACTTTTGTATAATATACTAAATATTGTTAGTTTTTTAATATATTTAATTTTATTTATTTATTTTTAGCTAATTTTATTACTTATTTTTTAATATTAAACTTTTAAAAATAATTAATTTTTTATTTTTTATTTTATTTAAGTTTAACTTTTACTTTTACTTTTACTTTTAAATATATATTAAAAAATACTAGTTTTTTTAAAAAAAAAAATATTTTTTAAGTATTAAATTAACTAATTTAAATAATTTAGCTAAAAATATAATATATATATAATTTTTTTAAGTATTTATAATTACTTTTTAATAAGTAAAGTAAATAAAAAATATTTAAATATTATAAATACTTTAATATTTATATAAAAAATATTAGGTAAAAAAATTTTAATTTTAAATTTTAAGTTTTTATAAAACTAGTTTATATTTTATTTTTAAATTTTAAAATTTAAATATTTAGAAATAGTAAAATAATCTATTTTAAAATTAGTAAAAAATTAGTTTATACTAAACTAATATTTAATATTTTTAATAAATTAGTATAAAAGTATATAATAAAGCTATAATTATTATGTAATAAAAAAAACTCTAATTTATTAATAAAAAGTTTATTAAAAATTTTAATTATTATAATTTTTTAAATTTAGGTATTTTTAATATTTTTATTAATTAAAAATTATATTAAGAAAATATAGTTTATAAAAATATTATAAACTAAAATTAACTGAAATTAAAATATTTTTAAAATTAATATACTTAATAATAATAAAGTTATTGATTTTAATTTTAGTAAAATAGTAGTAAAATAGTATTATTATATATTATAATTAAATATTAATAAAAATAATAATTAATATAGTTATTAATATTTAAATATTAGATTTAAAAATTATATTAATAATATTTAAATTTATACTTTTTTAAATATAAAAAATTATTTAAACTTTATGTTATATTTATATTAAGTTTAAATTAAAATTTACTAATAATTATAATTATTTTTAAAATTTAAGATTAAAATCTAAAATTCTAATATATATATTAAATATATAAAATTTTATTTAAATAATGTATATTTTAAATATATATATTATAAATAGTAATTATTTAAATATAATATAGTATAGTATATACTAAAAAATAAATAAAACTAAAATTAATAAATTATAACTTTTAGATAATCTAATTTAAAAGATTTTAAAAAAGTTTAAAATATTTAAAATTAATAGTTTTAAAAAAAACTAATATTAATCTATAGTAAAATTTAGTTTTTTTTTATAATAAGTAAAAAAATAAATTAAAGCTAACTAGTAATATATAATTTAGTTAAATAAAACTATAATAGTATTATATATATTAGTATAAATATAAAATACTTTAATGTTATTTATACTTAAAATATTAGCTAATTAAATAATTTAAAAGTTAGTATTTAAAACTATTTTTTAAATTTTTAAAATACTATTATTAGAAATAATATTAAAATTATATATTTTACTAAGCTAAATATTAGCTTAAATATTTATATTAATATTTTAAATGTTATTTTTACAGCATTTAGTATATCAGCTTATATTTAAGAAAAAACTAATTAAATTTTTAGAAATTTTAAATTAGCTATACTTTTTCAGTCTAGGTTTAACTTTAATATAAATTTTTTAGCTTAATAAGTTATTTTATTAATTTTTATTTATTTAGCTTAAATAAATAAATTAAATATAATATATTACTTTTTAATAAAAAATTTTAAGTTAAATTTAAAATTTAAAAAATAATAAAAATTTAGTTAGATTTATATATAATTTTTAAAATTAATATATTAATTAATATCTATTTTTTTTATATATTTATTTAATTTTAACATATTATCTAATCTTATTACTAATTTTTTACTTAAAAATATAATTCAATTTTATTATAAAAGATTATATTGCTAAATTTAATAAGATAATTTTTTTTAACTTTTATATTTAATGTTATTACTTTCAATCATTAAGTATAATTTAGCTAAGTAAATCTTAAAATGAGCATTTATGCTTATTATAACTATTTAAAGTAGAGTATACTTTATAAAGTACTGTATTTATATTTTAAAATTCTGATACTTTAGAAAATAAAATAAAAATTTTGTAAATATTTTTTAAAATGTCTTTATTTCTTAAATTGAATATATATATAAATTACTAATAAATTTACGAGTATTTTATATTATCCAAGCTTTAATAAATTATAAATATTTGAAAATATCTTTTGATAGATTTAGTAATAAGTTTAATAAATTTCTAAAAAATAAATTTATTCTATAATTATAAAAAATATATTCTATTATTAAAAATTAGTACAAATATAAACTTATCAAAATTTCTACTTTTCTTATTTCCCTAGTTTTATCGTTTAGATATCATTTTATTCACTTGATGTAGACTAGAAAAATAGTATAAAAAATATATCATAGGAGTTCTAAAGTTTTTGTATTTAGTAGTTTAACTCTGTACTAGAGAGGTACGACATCTGCATTCAAATTGTCAATATATTTTCAAATTCAACAACCTATTTGGCTTTATTTCAGCAAACGTAAATTTTAATTAAGGTTTTAAAATTGAAAATTGAAAATTACTATTTCAATTATGTGAACTTATGGAAAATGATTTATTTTTATAATGCTATTATTAAAATTATAGGAAAACTGAGGTAAACAGTCTTATTATAGCTATTAAAACCTTTATAAGCTTTGCTTTTACAAAATCGCTTTAAAACTTTAGGATATATATGATGCAAAAGTTGGTAATACTCAATCTATGTTAGTTTAGGATTACACGAGCTTGAATTTTTTGGATAAATTTTTACACCCATGTAGCCTTGTCAATTTCGGATAATTACATTAAGAAAATTAAATACTTAGATTTAACCAATCTGAATATGGGAACCAAATTCTTTTTTTTGTACCTATTTTTGTGGAAAAAAATTGGTTTACTGTTGACTCGATGTAGAACAATTTGTTCCACTTCTTTTATAACTTTTGCACAGTTTGATGTTTATCCAATAATATAGCTTAAGACAACTTATGTGAAACGGGATTGAATAAAATCAAAAATTGTGCTTGGAGCATCAAATCAACTGTGACTTAAACTTAGATTAGAAGGTAAGCGTGAGTTCATTGGCTCAAAGATTTTTCAAAATGATAATTTGGATTTCGACATGAATTGACTCCAAATTTATAAAATTGAAAATAAATTTTCAATTTATCTTTTTAAACTTGCCAACTTGAATAAAAATTAGTTCGACCAGCAAAAATGAGCTCAAAACAGAATAGTGATTATTTAAACTCTAAAGAAGCATCCGATATATCGAAGAAAGATTCCGATACCAAATACAAAGACGGAGATGATAAGGAAGGTACAAACAGTAACAATGAACTTGTTCATAATGAAATACCTGAAGCTACAAATCATGAAAGCAATCCCGAAAACTTTTTTGAATCTGTTAATGAAGTGTCTTTTATCGAAGGGATTGAGAATCAAAGAGTATTAGTTCAGTTGCGCAATCCGAACGTTAATATTACTCAAGAAGTTGAGGATAATGATACGTTTGATTTTGCTTATTCTAGTCGCGCCACTACCCAAGATAATGTAAATGTAAATGCACATGATAATTCTCAAATTGATGGTAACGATAACTTATCGGATTCCGACTTTTGCGGAGATGATGTACCATCTAAAGAACCTAGTTATATTCATGAACTAAATGAATTCACCTTTAATGATGATATCAAGGAAGATATCCTTGACATTGGACATCCAAATGAAGATGAAGTTGAAAATATGAGCTCCAGTTTAAACAAAAGGCAACTGTCACATTCCTCCATAAACATGCCCTCAGCTAAATTCGGATACAGTGACAACGGTGAGGGAGCTAGTGATGGTGAATTGATTATAGAATTGACTCCAGAAGAACGAAATATGTTTTATCCAATCTCCCCAGCTACCAAAGCTACTTCCGGAGCGTCCGACGAAACTAAAATTTCCAAGAACCACACAAACCATGATGAAAATTATCGTGGTAGGTTAGATGGTCGCTTAGGCGTAAAAACTAATGAGCTTTTTGAACTTAATTTTAAGGCATGTACTACTGGGCAAACGAGAAAAATGGCTGACGGTACAACTTTTGAAGGTTTCTATAAACCTAGTGACTCGGATCTAGCGAATATAATAGAGTACGAGGATAGCGAAGACTGGCATGCGTTCCGTACCCTCTGTATGGACATTATTCAGCACAGGTTCGATCCAGAAAAGAACAAAACCAAGTTTAAAGTTGATGTTATTACCTTGGACACAATCCAAGCTATGATGCCAAACAACAAGCCTAAAAATGGTGATGATAGTAAGGGAGTTGCCGGTGCTAAAGGCTCAAACGATTTAAACAAGTGCAATGACTCTTGTTTCGACGATATCGTATATAATATGGGTCCATTCTTAGACTCGGAATCCGATTTGCCTTTCGCTGCCGATTCCATCGATAAAAAATATCAGGATCTCCCAGTGAGCTTGGAGCCGTCCCTCCAGTTCGACTTCACCCCCGTAGATGTGGACAACAGCGATTTAGTCAATTTCTATGACTTTGCCCTTGACTCTCGGTTTTACTCGGATGTAGGTTCTGAGGATAACGCTATGTTCTTAGACAGAACTAAGAAAGTTTAAATCTATTACTCATTATTATATATCTATTGATTCTATATGCCGTTGTTGTGTGCTCCTAAATTATACGTGCTTATTATTTTCAGTTATCTAAATGCCTATACTCAATCTAAATTACATCTATTCTAACATTCAAGATGCTTATACAGATCCAATAATTGATTAAATTTGCTCCTGTTATTATTTTTATTATTTAATTAATTTATAGTAAACAGCTTGCAGTTTTAGTTTTCTACCTATGTATTAAATTCCTAAGTATTTCTAATAAATAAAATTATTGTAAAAACTATTAAATTAATATTTTAAACTATAAAGTAGTATTATGATTGATCCCAAAATATTGTATAATTTAATTTTACAAAAATGCAGGAAAAAACTTAGATAATATATAATAGGATTAGTTACTTTATTTCAAAATTTAAAATTAAAAGCTACAAAGTATTTTTTCTAAAAGAAATCCTATAAAGTTTAAAAGTATTAGCTTTTTGATATATATTTTTTAAAATAATATATAGACTTAAAAAATAATTAAATAGAGAGCTACAAGCTTAAATATTATTATTTAAATAAATACCTATTTAAATATAAGTTTTAAAAAATATAGCTAATATTTTAAATTAATATTTTAGTTTTAATTATTAACTTAAAAATAACTCTTATAAACTAAATTTAAATTTTAAATAATTTTTATATAGATTTAGAATACTTAGTAAATAGTTTAATTAAAAAATTAAAAATTAAGAATTTTTTAGTTTAATATTAGAAGACATAATTTTTTATTAATTTACTAAAAATATAATATCTCTTTTTTAATAAAGTATATAAACTTTCTTCTAGTAAAAATTTTATATTAAAGTTTAAAAACTACTTTACTTAAAACTAATATTTTTTAATACTATATATTTATTATTTTATAGCTTAACTAAAACTAATTTTTATATAAAAAGCTTAATTAAATTTTAAATAAATAAACAAATTTTAATGCTTTTAGTATATTTTACTAAAAGTAATATATTAAATAAAAATTAAAAAAAAAAATTTAAATAATATATATTAAATATTATTTAAAGTAAAAATGTTTTATTATTATAATAACTTTAAAGAAAAATATATTTATATTAGAATACTTTTTTAATATTTAAATTTAAATATCATAGTTTACAACTATAAAATTTAAGCTTTAACTACTCTATTTAAACTATATAAATAATAATAATATACTTTTTATAGCTGTTTATAAGTATTTTTAAATTAAATTTATTAATATTTTATCTTTTTACTATATATAAAAAATAAGCTTAATATAGTTTTATAAATTATTAATATTTTTTTTCTACTATATTTTTATATATAGCTTAAATATTTTTAATTAAATTAAAATCTAAACTATATAACTTTACTATATATATTAATATAGTATTAGAATAAAATTTTAATATTAAAATAGCTTAATAGTTTTTTAAATAAAATTTTAAAAAAAACTCAATATAAAACTATTTAAATAAATAAATAAATTTTTTTAACTATACTATAAAGATATTAACATTAAATTTATTATATATATATATTAAATATAGAACTTAATATATTAAAAATATGGTTTTAATAAATTAAATATTTTTTATACTTTAAATATATAATTTTAAAAATTAATTTTATTGCTACTAAATTTATATAAGTTATAATTTACTATATAAGTTTAAATTAAAGTTATAAAGTATAATATCAAATAATTAAGCTAGTTAAATTTAAATATATTAAATTAGTAAAGATAAAAAGCTAAAAAAATCAAAAATAATTACTAATAAATAAAATACTTAATTAAAAACTAAAAAAATAAAGTAGATAATAATAAAAAAAGCTTATATAAAGCTAAATTAATATAATATTAAATAAAATTATTTTTTAGCTAATATTATTAATTATAAAAGCTTAAATCTAAAAAGTAGTAAAAAGTAACTAATTTAGTATTTACTATACTAGGTAAGCTAAATATTATTATTAAATTTAAATAAAACTACTTAGTATTTTAAGCAAATAGTATTATATTTAGTTTTTTTTAAACTTTATTTTTAATTATATCTTATAAAATTAAAAATAAGTAAAAGTTAGTATAAGTAAATATAGCAGTATTTATAATTAAAATTAATAATCTTAATATAAATATATTTACCCTTATTTAGCTTATTAAGTAAAAATACTTTTAAAAATAAACTACTATTTTAACTTAATTTTATATTAGCTATTTAGTTAAAAAAGTAATTAAAAAAGATAATAGTAAAAAATATATTATTAATAATAAGCAAATTTATAATATTACTTATTATTAATTATAATACTTTAGTTACTATACTTTGTATTTTACTTAGCTTAAAAACTATCTAATTTTTTAAGTACTTAATTTTTTTTAACTTTATAATAGTAAGATAAAAGTATAAATTTATAAATATTATAATATTATAGTATTATCTTTTTTTTTATTATATATATATTATAAAAAGTAGCTATAAATATTTAAAAGTAAAATTAAAAAAGTATACTTTATTAAATAAAGTAAGTTAAGCTAATATTTTATATATTTAAAATTTAAAGTAATATTTTAAAGTATAGCTTTAGAATATTATAAGTTTATAATTTATTTAAACTAACTATAAACTTATATATATAGTATATAAGTTAAAAAAAAAAAATATATATACTTTTTATATTTGCTTATGATAAAACTTAATTATTTAATTAAAACTATATTTTAGCTATTTTTAGCCATATTTTTAACTATGTAATTATATTATATAATAGTATAAATTTTTAATAAATACTTAATATTTATAGCTTGTAGCTATATATAGGTTTTTTATAATTATTAGCTTATTTTTATCTTGAATTATCTATAATATAAGTAAAATATAAACTATTTTTAATTATTTTAATAAAAATAATATATAAAAATAAATAAATATTTTTATTATAGTTGAATTTATTAGCTTAAATTTTATTATTTAATTTTTTAAATTAAAATTAGCTACTTTAAAAAGTACCTAATTACTTATTTAGCTTTTTTATATTTTAAGATTTTTTTAAATCTTAATTTTAGCCTTTTAATTATTTTTTTAACTTTTTTACTAAGCTTTAAATTTTTATAAAATTAACAAGTTTTTATATAAATTTAAATTATAAAATTTATAAATATAACTATTTTTAAGCTAATAATTTTAAGTTAAAATAGTTTAAAGCATTATTATAAACCAATATTTATTAAAAGTTTTATAATTTAATAATAATTTAAATATATAGGAATTTTAAAAATATATTACTAATATTTATATATATATATTTAAAATAACTTTTAATTTTTTTTCTACTACTTTAATTATTAAATATTTAATTAGTTAGTTTTAAAAAATACTATTATTTTTTATAAAACTTTAAATTATAATTATTCTTATAGATTTTTATAAACTAAAAAAAGTTATTAATTAATATAATAATAAAAATAATACTATTAAAATTAATTTTTATAAAATTTTAATATAATATAATTTTATTAAACTTAGTTTACTTATAATAGTAATAATTAGAAATAAAGTATTAAGCTATTTTTAGGCTTTTAATAACTTAGTATATAATTTTTAGGCTATTATAAAATAAAAAATCCTTTTAAATAATAAGTAAATAAATTATTATTAATTAAAAATAAAAGCATTAATTTATATAATTATTATATTAAAAGTAAA
>JAWQFY010000688.1:0-23044 GCA_037055185.1 Capillidium rhysosporum | reverse complement strand
CTTTAAGTTTGGTAGGTTTAGCTGTATTTTTACTTTCGGTTAAATATTTGTATGGAAAACAAAACGAAGATGAAAATGAAAATCAAGGTATTCTATTAGCGTCCGATATTTGATAAATTAAAAAGTTCAAACTTGAATAATAATAATTAATTTATATGAAAATAAATTTAAAATGAAATTATTCTATTAGCATATGAAATTATTAAATTTTATTGTTCAGGCTTATATAGTTTTTAAAATATTTTAACTAATACTAAGAACCATTTAAATATCCAATACTTGTAAAAAAACTTTATTTCTAAAAGCTATAAATTGAAAAATCTGTAATGATCCAAAAAACAGCTATAAATGTTTATATTTTTTAGCATTACTTAACAAACAGAATATTTATAGTTATAAGTGTTATAACTGAAGATTAAAATTTTAAAGTTAAAAGGTTTAAAATTTTGAAATCTAATCTAATTAGATTGAAATTTTTCTAAATATTATTTAAAAGATTAATAAAAAATTTTAAAAATTAGAGCTTGTTAAAAAAATTAGGCTGTTAAAAAACCGAAAAAAGGAAAATTTTAAAATAATACATATTTCTTAAATTATATTTTCATATAAAGTAAAATACTTTAAATATAAATGAATTTATTTCTATATTTTATAAAAATAAAAATACTCTAGTTTTAGATAACTTTAAAGTGAAATTTAAAAAAATTTAAAACTAAATAATACTTTAAATTTAAATTTAAAATTAATATAATAAAATTTATAAAATCTAAGCTACTTCAAAATTTTTCAAAGCTATATAGCTTAAAAATTTTATTTATAAAATATATAAATATAAAAAGCAAACTAAAAAAATATACTATTTAAATTAAATTAAAAATTAGTATATGCAAAATAGTTATTACTAGTTTATAATTATTAATAATACTTAGATTTTAGTTAAATACTACTAGTAGAGTAATAATAGAAAGTATAAATTTTATTAAAGTATAAAGCTACCAAAAGTAAAATTTTAAAAATATATATAAATATTAATTTTTTAATTTAAAAAAAAATTTAGTAAAGTGAAAAAATAATTAAAATGAAAGATAAAGTTATTTTAAAATATTAAAGTAATAATATTTTAAATTAATAAAGTTAATAAAAGTATTAAAATATGAAAATAAAACTATAAAATTTAGAAAAGTAATTAATTAAAGTAAAAAAAAAATTAAATCTAATAAATTAAAAAGTAATTATAAATAAGATAATAAAAATTTTAATAAAGTATTAATTTTATATCTTTATTAATTATTGTTTTATAAAAAAAATTAGCTAATATATTTTATTAAAAAAGTATTAAAATATAGTAAAATTAACTAATTTAATATTATTAATCTAGTTATATTAAAAAAACTTTACTAAATAGCTATTTATAAAATAAAATTAGTTAAAATAATAATAAATATATTAATATATTAGTTTTCAGTTAGTATAAAATTAAAGCTATAAATAATATCAGTATAATAAAAGTTATTTTATTATAATAATAGCTTAAAATACTATAATTTAGGATTTTATTTATTTAAATTCTAATTTAAACTACTTAAAAAGATTTAATTTTTTTTACAATATTATATAAATAAAAAATAAAACTAATAATTACAGTAGTTAAAAAAAAATATAAAATAGAATATAGTATAAAAGATATATTAATATTTTATAAATAAATTATTTTAGATTTAAATTATTTACTTAATTTTATTTTAACTTTTATTTAAGTTTTAAAATTAATTTTAATTATTAATTAATTAATAGCTTTAATAAATTAAATTAAAATTTTAGCATTTAAATTACAACTAACTAAGAATAGCAATTTATAAAATATAATAATAGATATAAAAAATTAAAAATAAGATTATGATTTTAGCTATAATAAAATAACTATAATAATCTTATTTTTTTCTTATTTTTTTATTTTATACTATTTAATACTTTTTTATAATAATATATTTTTTATTATATAGTAAAAGTTATTTATTTTAATATTTACTTTAAAACATTATTTTACTTTTAAAGATTTATTTAATTTTTATTATATTTTTTATCAGTTTCAAAGTTTTATTTTTACTTAAAAGTATAATAATTTTTTTTAATAATTTTTGCTAAAATTATAATTTTTAATTTTAATTTATATATTAATTATTTAGTTTTTAATATTTAATTTTTTTTAAAATTATTTACTTTTATTTTTAAGTTTTTATAGTTTTTAAAAAATAATTAAACTAAATTAATATTAAACTATTTGTAAGTAAATATTATTTAATTATATATATAATTAGCTACTTAAAAAGTTTTTTTTTAAAAACTAATAAAATTAAATAAAAAATACTTTAAATTTATATTTATTTAATAACTTATTAAAAATTTATAAGCAGTTATATATAAAATAATTTTTCTATATTTTTTAATATAATAGATTAATATTAATAAAAGTAGTAAGCTAATTATTAATATTAAAATATTAGTTTTTTATTTAATTAATTAATAATATAAGTTTAAAAAAAATTATTAATACTTTAATAATTATAGTATTTTTATACTAATATATATTATTTTTATTTGATAGTAAAGTAAAAAAAATTACTTATAATTAAAATTTAAAACTGCTTTTAATTAACAGCTTTTTAAAAATTAGTAAATTATAAAAAGTTATTATAAAAGTAAATAAAAAGTTTATACATACTATTTTTATTAATTAAAACTTTTATTAATATCTTTAATATATTAGTAGTTTTATATTTGCAAAAATACAAAACTATAACTATATAAAATAAAATTAGATATAAATTTATATAAATGTATATTTACTATTATATTATATTATAAAATATTAGCTTTATTAAACTTTTAAATTATTAGCACTATTTTTCATAAATTAGAAAGAAAATATTAAAAGTTATTAAAGCTTATAATAAAAAAGTATTATATAAAGTTATAAAAATAGTAAAAAAATATATATATAACTTTTTATATTAGATATATATTTAATTTTTAACTTATTTTTATAAATATGTTTTTAAAATTTATTAAAAAAACTTTATTAATTAAATATATTAAACTATTTATACTTATATTATTAAATATTTTTGCAAACTCTAAAAATAACTATTAAAAATAAGATATAATATAAAAATTTAACTAAAAAATAGCTAATTTTTAATATATTTATAATTTTAATATACTTGTTTTATTTATTAAAATTAAAGTAATTCTTAATTTTTTTAGATTTAAAAAATATTTAATAACTATTTAAATAAAAAACAGCTTTTTTATTAAATATATTACTTATTTATTTTAAATTTTAAAAAACTATTTAAATTAATAAAATCAACTTTAACTATAAGCTAGTACTAAAAATTCTAACTAATTTAATTTATTTAAATATTAGTTATTTATATCACTTTATATATATTAATTATATATGTAACTAAAAATTTTAGTATTATTAAATAGTAAATATACTTAATTAAAATATTTTCATTAGTTAAAAAAAAACATTATATTAAAAAAAGTAAATATAGTATTGGAAGTAGCCTAATAATTTTTTATTAAATTAATTAGTATAATAAAAAATTTATTAATAAATCAAATTAATTAAAATTTAAATCTTTTATAGTCTATATACTTTTATTTGCTAAAATCTAAGCTTATTAGTAAAATTTAAACTTTTATTTTAATGCTACCAAAGTTAAACTTATTATTATTTTAATTTTCTATCTTAGAATATTTTACTTTAAATCTTTATACAGTAAACTGATATTTTTAGTTAAGCTTTCATAACACTACTCTAACTATTAATTATATTATTTATCTTATTTTAAAGGTACAATATTTATTTAATTTATAAATAAAATATATTTTTTAGATTTTATACCAGAATTTTGTAATATACTTTGTTCAGTAAGTTTGGTTAATTATTTCTACTATTTATTTTACAATTTTTTTACTAACTATTTTTTATTTCCTAAAAGCTTAAAGGCCAAATTGTTGAATTTATGAAAGATACTATGATATTAGGATACAAACAAAACAAATGCTGTAAACTAATTTCTTAATAAGAAAAATCGAACTGAGATGAGACAGATGAATTAAGTGATGAGAGAAAGTGAATTGAACCTATATTTTTTGACTGGATGGTTAAATGATTACTCGTGAAGCTACGTTGTTAAGCTAGGGTTATTACTACTTTTAGTATACAATATGTACTATTTATAATATATTTAAATTATGTTTAACTATAGACATCCATTTTTAATGCTTTTTATTGGTTATAGTTTTATTTCTGATATTATGAATTCTCTATATTTTATTGCATCAATAATTATAAATAGTCAACTGAATTACAGATTAAACTTGGAGCCAAAAAAAGGTATTTAGAGAAAACTAGGAAGGTTAAAAACAACTACCAAACTAAACGTGATCTAATATTTGTTAGCCTCTTTTTAATAAACAAAAATAATGCCAAGACTTATAATTTATTAAATATGTAAAATAGCGGTTAATTGTGCATTTAGTTTCTAGAAAGCATAAATAAAATTGAATATATTATTTAATCCTTAAATATTATTAAAGGAAAGTTATGGAGTGTTGGAATCAGAAAAGTTAGCTAAACTTCCATATTTTTTACCAAAAGTGGAAGGTACAAGCGATTTTACATATTAGTTAATAAAGTAATGTAAAATTAAACAAGGTGCTAAAGAAAAAATATGATAATATGTAAATATATATTTTATATTGATAATTGCCAAAAAAAAATAACAGTACAAATATTATCAGTATACATTTCAATAAAAAGTATCTATTTTTACAAATTACAATATAAATGTTAGTAATTTGAACAAGTAAATTATAGATCATTTTAATTATTAGATTTCGTAAAGTTGTATAAATTTATTCAAATTCATAATTTAATTGTTCTTATTAAATAATTCGGAACTTTAAGTAGTAATTATTAAATTACTTAAAATAAAATTAATAGTATTGCTTCGGTCAAACTTATTTTTATACGGGTTTGACATTAGAATTCTGGTAAATAACTGAACTATTTATATAAAGGTGTAGAATAGCTTGCTGTAACTGCTAAATCAAAACTTCAATTATGGAATCAGTTCCCAAAAACAGTGAATTTAAATCCAACTACATCAACAGAATTTTTTATTTTTTAATATTAGTATTGTTGTTGTTTCAGTTGTCATTTAGCAAGATACAACTTTTATATACTATTTTTCAACCATTTTTTACTTTCAATGACTTCAGATCTAGAGAATTTACCACATCAATATTTTATATCGTTCTTCTACTTGCTTACCTCGTCTATGCTGTTGTAGCTGATTCTACCAACTCAAAAAAACGCTTGTTTTACATTTCTTCAACACTATTTTTGATCGGAACATTATTACATATTATATTTTCTAAAGTTACCGAATTTAATGGAACTGGTTCTAGTAATCTATGGATGTACTTTCTTTCTTTTTCTTTAGATACTATTGGTAGAGGTGGTATTTATATACTGTTACTTTCGATTATCGGAGATTTACTCGTAGGGTATACAAGCCGTATCCAAGACAACGTATTCTGTCTGATATACTTAAAAAACTATATTGAAACAGGAATATTTCAATTATATATTTGGTTAGTTACTAAAACAAATTGCAATGACAGTATTTGTTATTTCATTTCGTCTATAGTTGCCTTTTGCTTGGCAGTCGTAGCTGTATGTACTTTTGTTATTTTCTGTCGTAAATATACCACAGTTGAATCTAAAGGTGGTGCTAACGTTTTTAAAATGTTAACTATGATCTTTAAATTGCTGTTAGTTAAATTCGGTGTTAGGGACTCGGATGAGAGCGTCGCTTCAGAATCCAAACTTTTCTACGAGACAATTCAATTTTCCAAGAGTTCCACTTTAATCTTAACTTTTATCTTTTATTCCCAATTAGGTGTAACCATTACTATAACTAATACCTACAACCAATATTATATACAACCAATAATATATTCCAACACTAGTTTTAATAGAGCTTTTATTTTCGTATTCGAATCTATTATTTCGATTTTAGTATCCTTACTTTTCACATTTGTAGTTTTACCAATGTTGAGAAAACGAGGTATAAACTTTTCCTTGTTTAAGCGAATTGGATTAAGTTACATACTTATGATTCTATCGGGTATTATCACTTTAATTATAACTTATATGGTTGGTACGAGGGATCCTAGCGAATCTCCGAACGGTTTTGGCTTAGAAACCACCTGCACAAACTGTGTCGGTATTGCCCTTCCTATAATCCAAGCTATTATCATTTCGGTTAGCTATGCCATATTCTACCAAACTGCGTTACAGTTCGCAGTTATGTATTCCGGCTCCTATTTTAGAACTTTAGCTATAGCTATCTATATAATTGCGAGTAATAATATCGCCAGTAAAATCGCGAACAGTTTAGGCTATTCATCAACAAGAAATGGCTCTCAAACAACTCCAATATGGGTTTCTTTAGCTTTAAGTTTGGTAGGTTTAGTTATATTTTTACTTTTGGTAAAGTATTTGTATGGAAAACAGAACAAAGATGAAAATGAAAATGAAGGTATTCTATTAACATCAGATATTTAATAAATTAAATAGTTCAAGTATTGAATAATAATAACTAATAAAAGTATTAAAATTTTCAAATAATGTCATAAACCACTTATTTAAAATATTAAATGTATTATACTTGAATAAATATTATTCCTAAAAAATATAATGTGTAACATATCCATATTTATATAGACTTATCTAATATATTTATAGTAAGATAACTCAAATTTCTTTAGTTACATTGTATATATTAGTACAGTGTATAGGTAAAAAAGCAATCCTATATATTGGTTATATATGTATTAATTAAAATATTTCATACTATCCCAAAATTTAAATTTAAATTAATTTCTATACAAAATATTAAAACTTAAGCATTTATTATTTAAATATAGTTAAAAGCTATATTAAAAATATATATATAAATAATGCAATATATTTTTATAATATATTTTAAGTATATTATGGGCTTATAGTACCTGGCCATTTTTTTAGCATAAATCTACTAATTATAAAAAAAGAGTTTTAAGGTAGAGAATATATTTATACTATACCTTACAGGATAGCTTATAACCTTTAGTAAGAATATTATATTATTTTATAAGTAGGTATTTAATTAATCTAATTATAAACAAAATTTTAATATTTATAATACTAAAAATTATAAAGGATATAACATTTTACTATTAAAAAACCTTTATATTTTAGAATAAATCCAATTAAGATTTTAAATATTTTTAGCATAAATTTTAAAAAATTGATTAATTAAATTTTAAAATAAACAAATTTTTCTAAAATAATAGTTAATTTCAAAAAAAAACCCCAATAACTTAATATAAAAATTATTTAATAAACTAATTTTTCAAAAAAAAAATATTAAATTTAAATAATAGCTCTAATAATATCTAATTAGTTAAAAAATAATAAATTTAAAAAATAAAGGCTAGAAACTTAAAAGTAGTAGCTAAAAAAATTAAATTATAATAATTAATACTTTTTTAACCATATATATATAAATCTGCTTTTTATTATATAGTTTTATTAAAATAATAAATATAGTAAGATTTTAAAAAAATTATATAAGTAATATTTATTGCTAAATAAATAAATTTAACTAATACATTTTAAAATAGCTTTTATTATAATAATTATAAAATTATATATTTAAACAATAATAAAATTATATTTATATTTAAAAAAAACTAAAATTTATATTATATAAATATGAAAAAATAGGATAAAAACTATAAAAATAATAAAATTTTATAGCTTAAGGCTATAAATATCAGATTATATTATAAAACTATATTATTATGTAATATAATTATATAGTTAATAGTATAGCTAAAGTATATTTAAAACTTTGCTTCAAATTTTAAATATTTAACTTTTATTTTTTTATAGTAAGCTTTAAAGGATTTTAATATAAATAATATTAAATAGTTAAGTATTATAAAACTTAAAAAAAATAATTTATATAATATTAAATTACTAAAATAAATTTAAAATACAGTCTTAAAAGTATAAAAAATACCTAATATATTAGCATTTTTATTTTTAATATATAAATATTTATATTTAATCTATATAAAAATATTTTTAATACTAATATTTTTATAATATAGTATAAATTTATTTTTTTTACTTAAACTTTTTTATTTTATATTTATTTAAAAAGTTTATTTAAAAAACTATATATAGCTTAAACTTTAACATAGTTAAAAATATTTAATATTATTTAAGCTAAGATTAAAAAATACTAAAAAAAAGTTTACTAAATTTATAATTTATATATATATAGCAAGAGAAAAAATACTATTAATTTATAAAATTAAATTAAATATACTTAATTTTTATATTATAAAAGCTATATTAGTAAAGTAATATAAAAAACTTTTATCTAATTATAAGCTATATAGTTTTAATATAATAGTTAAAGCTTATAATTTATAAGTTAAATATTTATAAGTTTTACCTATAAAAAAATATTCTAATATAAATAAATTCTTTTTTAAAGTTATACTATTAAAATTTTTAATTTTTAATTAATTTTATTAGCATTATTTTCTTTATTTAATTTTAAAAGTAAAATCAATTACTTTTAAAAGTAGCTAATTACTTATTTATATTTATTTTTAGTATTATTATATTACTATAAATAGTTTAGTTTTTTTTATAATAAATAAGCTTTATATATTTGAAATTTTAAGTTTTAAAATAAATAATAAGTACTTATTTACTAAATCAATTTGATACTTATAAACTTGCCTAGTTTTTATTACAAATATTATACATTTGAATAATAAAAGAGAGATGTATATTTGATATTAATAATAATTATACTTTTTAAAATTTATTTTATTTTATCTGTTATTATATGAGTATAATAAAAAAATATTATGTTTTAATTATTACTATATATTTTTAGTACTAATTACTATAGAATGTAATTAGCTTATTTAAACAAACAAATCAATCTAACTACCTTAATATATATCAAATAAATAAAAATTATAAAAATTAAAAATAAAATATAGAACTTGAATTTTTAAATTGTCTTGTTAAAGCTAATTTTCTATTTTTAAATTCTATAAAGGAAATACAAAATTTATTTACTTTTTAAAAATGTGGTAGCTCAACTAAATAATTGTAAGCTTATCTCTAAATTTTAAATTTATAATTTATATTAAAACTTAACTATAAAACTACTTTAAAATTGTTTGACTTAGGTTGAAAACGTGAAAGTACATTTTTTTAAAACAAAAAATGTGTACAACAACCTGTTCATTTTTTCTATTATTTTTTTTCGCATGTTTTTAGTTTATAAACTTCTAATTTTTATTTTCCCCACTAATTTAACAAAAGTTAGCACTACAAAAAAACCACCACCTTATAAGAACTTAAGAAACACCGCTTATTAAATAAATAATTTTCCCATAATAGATAATTGTGGAGATAGTACAAGTTGTTATAGCGAAAACTATAAAAAATTAATAGTATTTTTCGAGTAAATCAGCACCACTACATTTACTACTTTCCACTTAGTACGTAACGAAAAGAGTTTAAAGATAGGAGGGGGTACAATTTTAACCGCCAAGTTTTATTTTAAAGTTTACACAAATCGTTATTTCATAATAAAGTTAGTACAGTTTAATTGAGGAGTTAAGGGACCATAAATTCGAGCTACTTCTGGACTTCGACGTGACATTGGAGCAGATTTAATTAACCACTTCACTTCCACCTTGTCAATTTATTAAAATATGTTGAAAATTAGAACACTTGGAAATATTTTGACATTTAAAAAATTTTATATAATAATTTTACCAAACGTCGTTTTTAGCGAATAAAAGTACAAGAAGAAATAATTAAAAGTAAGTTTACCATTTACATTAATAATTTTATAATTAAGATAATGATGTTCGAATGTGAGAAATTTAATTTATTTGGTCACGAAAAGGTTAACGTTTCTCCATATTTTTATGAATTTTCAAAAAAAAAATTTAACACAAATGATTCGAAATATAGTTTTGTACACTCCTAATACTTAAATCAAATTCAGTATTTTAAAGGAATCGGTTAAGTAAATTTGTTGCTAAGTAGTAAATATAATTTCAATACGAAATGGTATATAAGAAGGAATGAAATGTTTTATTAACTCACAATATTAATTAATAAATAAATTTGAAGCTTATTTATAACTAATTTTAATTATCTACTTAATAATAATGAAGGTCTTCAACAACTTGTCTCTTTTAACTTTAGTTTCCAGTTTCTTGACAGTAACCTCAGCGCCAAGCTATTCAACAGGAAATCAGAATAGTCCCAATAATAACTATGGTAGTTACAGACCTAACAACGGTGGTGATTATGATAACCATCAACCTAGCTACCGTAAAAAAAGTACAAGCCGTCGTCCTGCGTATGGTGATAGTGGTTATGACAATGGGTCGAACGGAAGTCCAAGCTACGGACAAACACCTAGTAAAGGAGGATTCGATATCCAGCTTATGTTACAATTGGTAAATGCCGAACGTGCTAAGAAAGGAGCCAGCCCTTTGAAAATAAACCAAAAATTAGTCAATGCAGCCCAATCTCACTCCGATGACCAAGCTAGAACTAGAAACATGTCCCATTCCGGGTCCAACGGTTCTTCACCTTCCGCCCGTTGTAAAAAGGCTGGATACGGGTCCGGTACAATCGGTGAAAATATAGCTTGGAATCAGAAGGACGTAAATGCTGTCATGAAATCGTGGATTACTTCACCAGGTCATTACGCCAACATAATCAACAAATCTTACAAAGAGTTTGGTGCTGGTATGAACACCTTGTATTGGACACAAGTTTTCGGTGGTGGTGAATCAGGTTCTTCTAACAATAGCAATGGTGGCTATAATACCGGTAAAAGTAATATGCACTACTAATAGTACCGTGACTCCCACATTTTGAATGGGCCTCTTTATTATGGATTATTTTTTTACCATGGCTCGACTTTTAACCTTTTTTTTGTTATCTCTTTCGTTTTATCTATCTCTACCATAATTTTAATTAATAGTCTATGTTCTGTGAACTTATACATAGGAAATTATCGGTATAACCAAATAGTTTTAATTAAAAGTCTTTTTAAAAATTTCCTTTTTCTTTTTATTAATTGTAATATATCCAATTATTTGTTGTTCTATGAAAAGATAAGAAATTTGTATAGTTTCATAATACATTTTCTTTAAATGGCAAATATAAACTGAATTTTTTTTTTAATTTTAAATAAAGTAATAGTAAATTTGTTTTTTAGTTAAAATGCAAAATGATTATACATTTTAAATACTATATATTTTTATTTTAAATAAAGTTAAAAAGCTAATTTTAATATTAGTAATAATTATATGCTATAATACTTATTGTATATAAAGGTTATTCAGCAAACCACTTATATTACTATAGCTGTAAAATATGGTAATACTTGGTATTAATAATTATATACACATTTGCTATTTTTAGGTAAACTGTTTACTAATAATAGTATTAAAGCACTGATTTATACTACAATAATATATTAATTAATAGCTCTGCTATCTAATTTAAAATTTCAATTTTATAACTAATTAAAAACTATTATATATAATGCTAATAGCTCTAATATTAGAATATATATTGTACTAACTACTTTAAAAAGTTTTAAAAAAAATAATTTTTTACTAGTTTTTTAATATTTCTATTTATAAATTTTATTTTAAATATAATCTTATAAAATACTAATAAAAATAATATTTAAAACCCATTTAAACTATTATATATTGCTTTTAGTAACTTTAAAATTTTAGTATTACAAAACTATACTACTAATAAAAATTAATTTTTATTATAAATATCTATTAAGTAAAATTAAATATAAATTTAATAAAATTTTTTTTTTAAACTAATTTAATTAATAGCTTTTAATTTAGTAAATATAATATTTTTAAAACTAATTGTTAAGGTTTTACTAAGTGGCTATTCAAAAAGTGACAACTTGATTAATTAGAGCTTAAATAGAAGGTAAGCACTTTGGATACTTCTATAAGGCCTAGATAAATAAATAAGTATTATAGCTATTAGTAAGCCTATCTTAATAGTAGCATAAAGGTTTTACTATTTAGTTTAGTTAGAGCTAAGTGCCTTAGCTTAATTGTATTTTAAAATCTCAAAAATATCAAAAATATCAAAATAGTAATATAAAAATAAGATATATAAAAGTTTTATTTAAAGAAAAAAAGAATATTCTAATAGTATACTTATTTAATTACTTATAAAGAAGTTAAGTAAGCTGTGTGGAATAGAGATAATTATTATTTCTGGAGTAGATTAAGTAGTTAATAAATTGTTCTGAAAGACAATACTTATTACATTAATAATACAGAAACAATATTATTAGAAAGTTCTAATTAGATATTTGTTTTAATAGCAAGTTAATATTATTAGATGTTTTGGTAATTTAACTCCTAATAAGAAAAACATTATTTTAACTTAGTTTTATATTAATAATAAGAAGGATTATATTAATATATAATTGAAGCAATAAGTACTTGAGTTTAATATACTAACTAAAGTATTATATATCAGCTTAAATTATAGTATATCTATATTATATTATACTAATTTTATTATATAAATTATAACTTAAATAATTTTTCAATTTTAATAATTAATTAGTTTTAAACTTAAAAAATTAATTTTAGATTATTAAATATAAAATTAACTAATTAAAGTATTATAAAGTTTAAATAAAATAAAATAAATAACAATATAAGTATACTAATAAAAAATTTAGAAAAGGTTTATAAAAGTTTAATTTTTTAAAATAAAAGTAATAAAAGCTTGCTATATATTTAATAATAATTTTAGCTAAATTATATAAATAAAATAAAATGTAACTAAGTATATATTTATAGAAGTTTAAAGTTTTTTAAATTAAAAATGTTTATTAAATTAAGAAAACAGGTTTAAAAAACTTATAAGAAAAAATATTAATAAAAATAAATTCTAACTTTTAATAATAAAAGTATTTAAAAAACCTATATAAAAAAAGATGTTAATTTTTTTTTAAAATTTTTAAATAGTTATTTTAGAAAAATAAATAAATAAAAACTTTAATAGATAATAAATTATTAAAAATTAGAATTTAGTAGTTAAAATAATAAAAATAGTAATGATAAATATTTTAGTTAGTTTATTTATTATAACTACTTTTAAAAATAGTTTTTTACTAATTATTTTATAAAATTATTAAATATTTAAAATATTTTATAATCTTATACTTTTTATATATAGTATTAAAAAATTTATTATTTTAATAAATATAAAATTTTAATTAAATAAAATTATATATTACTAATATAATATAAAATTAATAGTATAACTATATAAATTATTATTTTAGTTTATATAAAAATAATATAAATTATTTGCTTAATAGTATACTTAAATACTTAATAATATTAAAAGCTATAAACATATATTTTAATATAAAATCTATTAATTAAGTAAATAAATTTAAAGTATATTTAATATATATAAATTTATATTATTATTATAATCTGTTTTTACTTATAAATTATATAAGTAATATAAAATAAGTTATTATAGCTACTAAATATTAAATAAGTAAAGTAAAATAATAGTTTAATAATAAAATCAGTAAATAATAAAGTGTAATAATTGTTTAGAATTATAAAAACTAATAAAAAAGCAATTATTTATTATACATAAACATTTAATATAAAATTATAACTATAAGTATAAATAATAGATTTACTTTTTCTAAATAAATTAATATTAATTTACTAAAATAATAAAAAATTTAAATATTTTTTACTTTTAGCTTCAAATAAATAATATAATAAAAGTATTAAAATAATGCTATAAAACTATAACTACTATATAATTAAATTAAACTTTTGTTTTATTTTAAATAAATGTTATATATATTTTAATATATTATTTTATATATTTTTAAAATTTTAAAATCAAATTAAAATTATATAAGTTTTTATAATTTATTATATTTTTGATACTAATAATTATAATAAAAATATTTTATATTAAAAAAAGTAGCTAATAAATATATATTAAATTTTAAACTTAAAATAATATATATTTAATAAATAGCTTTTTTAATTTAGTAAAAAACTAAATAGTATTTTTAAAAGTTTTAATAATAATATTAGTTTTTTTACTTTTAATTTAAAAAATAAAATTATAAATATATTAAAATAAAAATTTAAAAACTATAAATTTTTTAAAAAAGTAAAAATTAATAAAATGAATTTAATAAAGTAAAATTAATTAAACTTTAAAAATTAAATATTTTAAATTTATATATTAGCTAAATTTAAATTTAATAATATAATATATTTTCTTATTATATTATTACTTATATTTAATATATAATATACTTTAATAGATAACTATTATTATAAAATATTATATATTTTTTTATAGCTAAAAGTCTTTATATTAAATATTTTTTATTTTACTTTTATATTAATATTAAATATAGTGTAAATTTATTAATATAATTTAATATAATATAAATCTATAAATTTTTATATACATGATAATATATATTATAAAGTATAAAATTTACTTTATTATTATAAATTAATTTATTAAAAACTATATATTTTTAAGTTTTTTTTTAAATAATTTAACTTAATTTATATTTTTATTATATAAGCTTTTTATAATATTACTAATTTTTCTTTATAATACCTTTATATTTTCTTTATTTAATATTATAAATTTAAAAATACTAATTTACTTAAAATAAATTTTAAACTACTTAAAACTCTTAGCAAAAATTTGCAAATTCTAATAAAATATATAACTTTATATTTATAAATTACTTAATAAATTTAATAAAATAAAATTTAAATTATTAATTTATAACTTTAAATAGAAAAACTAATTTTTATAAAATAAAAACTATTATATATTATTTAATAAGCTTAACTAATATATAAATTTTAAAGCTTATTAAAAAAAGTTTTATTTTTAGTTAATTTTTCATTTTTTTATAACTTTTCAACAAGCTTTACTAATATTAATTTTTTAATTAAAAATTAAATTATAAATAAAAATATAATTAAAAATAAGTTATTTTATAATATTGTTTTATTAAAATTTAATTATATATATATTAAAATATCCAGTACTAAAAATAATAAAAATTATATAAATAAAAAATACTAAAAATTTAAAATTTAAATAAAATTAATATTTAAGTTATAGTTAAAGTTAAAAAAATATAGACTATATTATTTATTTAAAATTTTATTAGTTAAAAATAGCTATAATTTTAATAAAAAACTTAGCTAATTTATAAAAATTAAAGTATTTATTAGCTTAAAGTAAGTATAAAATTTTTAAATATTAAATAAGTAAATAAAAAAGCTATTTTAAAATTAAGAGTATTATTTTAAATAATGAAATTTTAAATTAAAATTTTAATAATCTAAAATTAGAAACAAAAGTATTTTAATAACTATTTTATTTTTTTATAATATATATATAGTAAATATAATTTAAATTATATTAAATTAACAAAAATATATAATAATAATAATAAAAGATAAGTGTAAATTTTTTTTAAAAATTATACTAAATATATATATTTATATTTAACTAGCTTTAGTTAAATTAATAATAATAAGTAACTAAAATTATTAAATACATTAATATTTAATTTATAAGTATAGTTGCTAAAATTAGCTAAATTAATTTTATTTAAAAAAGTAGGATTTTTTTTACTTATAACTTTTCAATTTTTTTCTAAGCTAATTTATATATATATTTATATTATTTCAACATTAACTTTATTTTTAATAGGTTTATATTTTATTAATTAGCTAAAAACTTATAATAAGAGGTATTCTAATAGATATTACTAGAAAATATTCTTCTTTTTTAAAAAACATTTCTTTAAATATCCTCCTTCAAATTCTAGCCTTATACTTATTTAGTTACTAGTTTGGTACTTTTTATAAGGCTATAAGTTATATATTGTAGTGCAGTTTTTAAGTTTAAAAGCAAATCTTCTAAATTTCTACTATATTTTCTTAGCTTTTTTGCAAAATAAGTCTTACTCTAATTTGAGAAATATAAAAATATTTTGATTTGCACTATATTTTCTAGCAAGTAAAGGAAGAGAAAGTCTATATTTGCAACTATTTTTCTGTCTCTTGACACTCTTTCAGTTTCAATATAAAAGTGGATTTTTCATTTCCCCTATTATTTTTATTTTTATTTTCCTTAATTTTTAGTTCACCTTATTTCTTAATTAAAATAAAGCACTTGAGCCCCTTAGACTTTCAAAAATCTTAAAAAAAGATAGAATTAGATCAAATATCAAAGCCTGAATCTAAAAAAGCTAGTTAAGTTTATATTTAACTAAAGCTACCTTTATTTTTTATATCTGCAGTCAGATTTTGAATACTTTTATATATTTAAAATTTTATTATTAAATTAAATAAACTAATTAAGTGTATTTTTAACTATCAAAGTGCTATATTTTTATAATATAAAACTTATTATAATGTAGTAATAATTTTGTATATTTCTCAAGTATATCTAAATAATCATGGTTAAATTACAACCTACAAAAACAGTATAATAATCTAGTATTGTTTTATTTAAGTAATATTTTAATATAAAAATAAATATCTATACCTTAATCTATATAAATATACATTTAGTATCTTTAAAGAATAGAATAAATTATACTGGATTTATATAATTAGAATTATAAAACATATACCTTAAATTATATTAACTTTATTTAATAAATGGTAAAAGAACTATTGCAATCAAAGTAATTTAAAATGAGGTAGGTTTGGAGTTAATAACAATAAAGTAGTGTAAAAATATTAAAGCTACAATTATAACTTCAGTTAGGTAAACTATCATTTTAAGCTAATTGTTAGTTAACATTGTTATTTATTATGATTTAAGTTTCTATAACTAAGTTAAAAGCTAAGTTTAGTTTATTGTAAATCTTGTCTATAGAATTTAACTCTAACAAAATTAGCACCTTTAATAGCAATACTTTTTGCACAAACTATAAGCTTATCATTATTAGTGCTTTTTGTAAAGCATTAAAAAAATAAATCTATCATAAAGCTATTAGAAATTTGTAATTTATACAACTCTTCATAACACTTTAAAAAGTTTCTAAGCTTACACTCCCTTTCCATCTTCAAGTAGTTATTGACTGCATTAGTTAATACTTCTTCTATCTAGCTTATTTGAGCATTAATAAATGAAATATATTTATAATAAGACATAATACTACAGTAAATTAGTTGAAATATAAGCTTAGTTTACTATTTCTACATTTTTAAATACCTGAATCTTAACTTAAGCATCAAATTATTTAGCAACTTTTATAATATGTGGAAAAAATAAGATACTATGTATTTTATGATAATTTTAATGCAAAGTAGTTGATACAAGACAATTTATCAGCATCTTGTAGAATAAATTAAGTATATTGTAAATTAATTTATTTAGAAATTAAAACTTTACTCCAAGCTAAATGTTGTACATAACAACATGTTATAAGAGAGAGTGGTCAGAACCCATACAAAATACTTATGTTAAATTTATCTATATTTGGTAAAAGCCATTTTCTAGTTAAGGAGAAGTAAAACTTAATTATCTGCCCAGCTTATAAAATATATGTGGAACAGGATGCCAACATATAAAAGCTGAAAATAAAGTTTTGAAAAATATAAACCTGTTTAAACTAGATTTATTAGCTCAATATGAAAGTGTGATACATTATAGTAAATTTTTCATATTATATATTTATAATATAGTTTATAGTAGAGGCTGCTAAGAATTAGGCATATCAGTTTTAATATTAATACTAGTTTTTATTACTATTAAGCTTTAAATAAAAATAATATAAAGTATGTGAAAAGGAAGATATAACTTGGATATGATAATATTATAGTTTATCTAATATATTTTTTATCTAATTTTATATATCTGTAAAATAGAATTTAATGATTTATTGTTTTTAAAATATGCTAAAAAATAAGTACTTATTTATAATTTATATAAATAAATAATATAGTAGTAAATATATATTTTTATATAAATATTTGTTTACTTTTTATTTATATTTATAAAGTAAATATTATATTAAATTTATAAAAAAATACATGCTTTATTATTTTAATACTTTACTTAAAAATAAAAAAAATTTGTTATAAAGTAAAATAGTAATAATAATATATTGAAAATAAAAACTAAAAAGATTTTAAGTATATAAAGGAGTTACTTTATAGGCAATTTATAATTAAATAGTAAGATAGACTAAAAAAATCAAGCAAAATTTTTAAATAAAAAAAGTTTTTATTAAAAAATAAGATTATTAACTATAACTTAAAAGTAAATAAAATCAGTTTATAAATTAATTAATTAAAAAAAGTAGTAGTTTTTTAATTTTTATTATATTATAATTATTATTTAAAATATTTAAAATGTAGTAAATATTACTTTTAAATTATATTTAAAAAATAAATATTTTTAATAAAATTAAAATTAAACTATATACTATTTTTTTACTAAATATAAAAATAATTTATTAATTTAATTTTATATAATTTAATTTAATTTTAATAGATTAAAAAATAAATAGATAATTATATATATATTATTAAAAGCTTAAAATTTTATTATTAAGTAAATTTAAATATAAGTTAATATTAAAATTATTTTTAATTTATATTTATTATTTTTTAAAAATTAAACTTAAAATTAATTAATTTATATAAATTATAAAAAGCTAAATAAATAGTTAATAAGTATATTAAAATATATTTAAAACTATAATTTAATTATAAGTGTTTTACTTTTATAATTTAGATAAAGTTTAAAAAATAAGTAGTTTTTTAACTTATTAGAATATTAACATTTTATCTTAATATTATAGTATATTATTAAAATAAAATTTAAAAAATATTAGATTTAAAGCTTTACTATAAAGCTAAATATATATTTTTATAATAATATTACTTATAAAATATATAATATAATAAATTTAACTTTTAAAGCTATACTTTAATAATATAAAAATATATACAAAATTAGTATAAAAATACAAAAAAAATAGTTTTTTAAAATTTTATTTTATTTTTTTATAAAGTAGTAAAAAATATTATAATAATTAATAAAATTATATTAAGTATATATATTTTCTTTTTTTAAAAAGCTTATTAATAAAGCTAATTTAAAAATATTTCTAAATTATTATAAAAATTATATAGCTATAAATTGTATAGTTTTTTATAAAATATTTTACTTATAGCTATAAATTTAACTATTTATATAAATAAACTAAAAGTAAAAACATTTTATTATAATAAACTTTTTTTAAAATTATTATATTATAAAATTTAAAAAAACTAAATTTATACTAATATTTTAACTTCTAATATATTATTTATTTTAATATAATAAATAATTTTAATTACTTAAGTTTTTTTTCTTTAAAATTTTTAAGTATATTTAAATTTCAAAAAATCAGTATACTTTTAAAAATATTTTTTATTTTATAATATATTTATTTTTTATATAGCTTTTAATAAAATACTTTAAAAGTTTTCAAAGTATATATATAGATATAAAATTAAAAGTTTTTGAAATTTTATTAAGCTTTTTAAATTAAAATTAGCTATTTTTAAAAGTAGCTACCTTTTTATTTATATATATTTTTTTACTTTTAGCTTAATTATATAATACAACTAAAATACTTAATTTTAACTTAACTATTTAATTAACTAAAATTCTTATTTATAATAGCTTATATTTTAATATTTTATAGTTATATTTACAGTTTTATATATATTAGCTTTTAATAAATCTAATTATATAAATAATCTAATATACTAAATTTTATCTTTTTAACTTTTATAGTAATTAATTTATTATTTAATAGTAGGCTTATATTTATATTTTTATTACTATATAGCTAGTTTATTATTTAATATCTTAATTTTTATAGCAATTTTATATTTTAGTTTAGTATTTTTATAATTTTACTAGAAAGGTATATATTTATCTATTATTTTAACTAGCTAGTACTAAAATTAAATATTTTACTTTTTTATTTAAATATTATAAATATAAATAATAAATAAGCTTATTAAAATAGCAAAACTATAATAAATCTATATGCTAAATAGTTAATATATCTAATAATAAAAAATTAACAAAAAGTCAAATATTTAAATAAATTTAAAAAATATTAAAATAATTTTTTTATAATTAGATATACTAATATAAAGTAAGCTAAAAACAAATATATTTATAATTTTAAGTTTATAAATAGGCAAAAAAATATGTTGGAATTAAATTATAAATCAAAGCTATAAAAACTTTTTATTTTAATATAATAAAAAGTGAAAATTTTGTAAAAAAGTATAAATAAAATTATAATAAAAACTATTATTAATATTGTCTAATTATAATAAATAAATATTTAGATAAGTTTTAAAATATAGTATTAATACTAACTAAAATAGTATATAGCTAACTTATAAATTATATAGAATCAAAAATTAATATTATATTGATATAAAAATATATATATATAATAAAACTATATATTTATACTTTTAATTTTTAAATTATTTATTATTTAATAAAATCACCAACTAATAAATTTAATATATATATTAAATCTATATTAATAGAATTAAATTATATTTACTATTTTTATTTTGTTATACATCTCTAAGTATAACTATATTTTAAACTATGGTATTTATTTATATATATTTTTCAGTATTATTTTAGCTTCACTAAAATTTTTAATATATTATTACTTTTATATTTATTCTATTCTTTACTTTAAAATTTCCAATAAACTATAGTTAAATTATATATATAGTAAATTAATATATGTATAGGTTTCTAATTATGAATATGTTTAATTGAAAGTAATACCTAGCTTATAATTTTAAAACTAATTCTTTAAAAATTGTTAGTTATTCAATTAATTTATTTAAAAATATCTAAACAAATAAATCAAGCTAAACTTTATCAAAATATATAAAACTAAATATTATATTTAGCATTTATTATATACATATAATTTGGATAAATTTTCAATGGCTTATTTAATTTTACTAACTCTATTCTTTCTGTGCTGGATTTATTACAGAATACTGCTAGTTATTAGCCTGCTGTCAGATGGGATTTCTATTTTTAAAGGTTTGATTCTGTTGAAATATATAAGATAATGACAGTACATATTTTACATATACTACCGGCTTTTATTTTCCATACCTCTTGCTACTTTGGTGTTTTATATAAGAAAAAATATTTTTTTCTGACCATTACGATATTCTCTGATTTTTTTTAATAGTTGTCTGGTACATAATTTTAAAAATTCATGTTTACGACAAATTTAAATAATTTGACAAATACTTTTGTCTTAAACTATAATTCAGAAAAACTTCACAAGGAACGAAATATATAGTTTTACAAGCTAAAAGTGGTTAAAAGTAGAAACAAATAAATACATTATTATGAGTAGCAACCAACTAATAGAAAAGTAAATATAAGCTATTTTTTCATCAATCTTTAACTATTTTTTTTCAAATTTTTTATATAGTTTACGTATAGATGAGAAATTTAGTTCATTTTACAGTAATGGGAAAGTATTGTATTTAAATTCTAGACAGCTTTTAGTTACAGTAGATCAAGATAAAGTTAATGTAGTAAATTTAAAAGATTTACAGATCTTACATAGTTTCGAACCGGTAACCTCTTTTTCCTTCTATATATTTTTTATTCTAGACCTAGCTCCCTAATTAAAAACTTTTTTATTAAACAATAGGATGGCGAAGTGATAACTGATTTAGTAGCAATAGATGAATATTTAATTTTGAATTCACGCTCCTTACAAACCTATATCTACAAACTCACCGATTACAGTTTATACTTTCAAAAAAAGCTACATACAGCACCAGTCTTAGTTTCTGAAATTAGTAGTTGTGGCAATTATTTAGTAACTGGGAGTGCTGATAGTACGGTAAAAGTGTTCGACTTGAAGCGTAAATACGAAACCCATCATTTTAAAGGACATGGAGGCATCATATCAGCTGTGAAGCTAATAACACTTGGTAAAACCCGTATGTATTTAGTTACTGCTTCTTTAGATTTGAAAGTACGAGTCTTTGATCTAACTAAGAATCAGCTATTTAAGACTTTTGAGGGACACAGTTCGGTAATCCGAGCTTTAGATTATAATTTGAATTGTGGTCCAACCGGTAAATCCAAAGTATTAATCGTAGGATCACGTGATAATACAGTATCTCTGTATGATTTGAATTCGTGGTCACAGATTCGAATAATTCATGTTGAGGATACAGTAGAAAGCGTGGTATGTTATAAGGAAACGTTTCTGACAGTTGGTGAGGCTGGTAAATTTAAAGGCTTTAAATATACTGGAGAGACAGTACTAGATTGCCCATTACATCCAGGTCCTATATTGAAACCGGTGTTGGGTATGTCCAAACTTACTGATACCAACTTGTTCGTCTATGACGAGAACAATGTTATACGTACATTCAGTTACCTAAATGGTACTTTGAAGTTAGTAAATGAGATTGCAGGGTTTGTAGATGAAGCTGTAGCTGCTAAATTCCTAGACCAAGATAACGGTAGAATTGCTATAGCTTGTAATGCCGAAAACTTAAGGATATTTGATCCTATTACTAAATCTACCAAACTTCTATATGGCCATACCAAATCTATATTAGCGATAGATTACCTTAATGGTACTCTGGTTACCGCATCCAAGGATGCAACTTTTAGAGTCTGGAGAATTTTAAAAGACGAGTATGTATGTATTGCAATTGGAGCTGGACATGCTGAAGCTATAGGTAC
>JAWQFY010000687.1:0-23053 GCA_037055185.1 Capillidium rhysosporum | reverse complement strand
ATATTTAAGTTATAGTTAAAGTTAAAAAAATATAGACTATATTATTTATTTAAAATTTTATAGTAAAAAGCTTAAATATAGGCCTAATATTTATTAAAACTTATAGCTATAATATTAAAAAAGTGTTTAATATAAAGTTAAAAAAATAAGTACTATAATTTAGACTAAAAGTTATTAATAAATTAATAAAGCTTTATAATAATAATATAAAATACTAAAGCTAATAAATAAATCTAGTTAGAAAACTAAATATAAAAGCAGATATTTAATTAAAAAGTATTTAATTTATTAATTTATTTAAAGCTTAAAAGCTATAAAAGTAGTTAAAAATATTTAAGCTTTAATTTAGTAAAATTTAAATAAATATACTAAACTTCTATATATTTCAAAATTTTTAAAGTAAAAAATTATAAATTTATTATTATTTATAACAATTTATTAATTTAAAATATTAACTATTATCAATTTATACTAATTATATTAAAATTTAAAAAAATATATTAATCAATTTAAATTAATATAAATTTAAAATAGATATATTAATAAATATTAATATATTTAAAAAATTTAGAATAAAAAACTTTAAAAAAAGCTTAATAAATTTTATTATTTGTAAAATTTTAAACAATTTTTATTAAGCTATTAATACTTATTTTATTTTTGATATAAATTTAAAAATTTTATAAAAAGTTTGCTTAAAATACTTAATAATTAAATAAAATTAAGATTTTAATAAATTTATAAATATTTAGCAAAAAAAATTTAAATTTTAATAGTATTTAATACTAGTTTATTATTTATTACAATAAATAAAAATAAATAAAATTATAAGTAAAATTATTTTTTATTAAAGCTTACTAAAAAAGTTTAATTAATAAGTGCTTACTAATATTTATAAATATACTATAATTTTATAAACTATATAAACTAATTATAATTAAAATATTTGATAAATATATTAAAAGTATTTATAATATATAAAATATTTTTTATACTTTTATTTACTTTTAAGCTATATTTTATAAGTAAAAGCTAAATATTTATAATTTAGAATAAATAATTATAATTTAATATAAATTTTAAAAAAAATAATTAGCTAATTTTAAGGCTAAATATTAATATAATTAAAATTAGAAAAATCTAAAAAAATTAAAATTATTAAGTTAAAATAATAAGTTTATTAAAAAAAAATTATCTTATATAAAATCTAAAAATATTTTAATTAGTATAATATAAAATTAATAGTAAATATATTATTTTATAACTTTAAAGTAATTTTTTTTAAATAAATTTTAGTAAACTATATTAAATAAAATTAAATTCTTAATATATAATAAGCAAATTAATTAATTTTTTATTTTTAGCTAATTTATTAGTTAAATTTTAGTTTATTTAATTTTTAGAATTAATATTAGCTATTATTATAAATAGTTATTATTTATTTAGTAATTTTTTTTTAGAATTATTTTAAAAATGTATAATTTTTAACCTTAAAATTTAAAAAAATTAATAATGAAAATAATAAATTAAAAAATAATAATAAGTATTATTAAAAACTTTTTAGTAAATAAGCTAAAAAAATAGTATAAAAATTATTATAGCTAAATATAAAAGCTAATAGCTATTATTAAAAATTATTTTAATTTTAATTTTTATATTATAAATAATTTAAATTAATTAAATTAAATTCTTTAATTTATATTTTATATAAAATAATAATATTATTAACTTTTAAAATTTAATTTTTATAATATTTTTTATAAGTATATATTTTTAATTATTATTTATAAAAATATAAATAGTTACTTTTTTATAGTTAAAGTTTATACTATTTAATATTTATAAAGTAAACTAATATAAATAATAATAAAAACTATATTATTAATATAAAAAATATAGATTAATACTAAAAAATAACTTATTAAACTTTATTAAAAAGTATTTTTTAAATAAGAAAAAATATTTTTTTAAAAATACTACTGGTTTTTAAAAAAAATTACTATATAATTATAAAAAAATAAAAAATCTTATACTATACTTATTATATAATTATAGTAGTAAAAAAATAAGCTAATAATTATAAATAGTATTATATTTAAATATTTATTAAGAAATAATATTATTATATAATTAGCAATTATATTAAAACTTATTTAAAGTATTATTTTAAATATTAACTATTTTATTTTTAAGTGTTATTTAAAAAATAAAAAAGTATAAATATATTATATATATATATTTACAATTAGTTTAAATAAATAGTATATTAAAACTATATTTTAGTATAATATTTTAAATTTTAAAAAAGCTTTATATTAGCTTAATTTACTTATTTATACTAAGTAAATCTTTTTTAATTTTTTTACTATATTTAGAAAAAAAATTATAATATTTAATACTATAAAATATAATTTATATAGCTATTTTTTAATAGTAAAGCTAAATAAAATTATAAAACTAAGTAAATTTTAAGAAAAAGAATAAATTAAAAAGTTATATTAATATTATAAAATATTTTTAAACCTATTTGAAAAAAATAGTTAGTATAATTTAAAAGTAATTTTTTTATAAAAAAAATGCTCAAAAATTATAATAACTATTTAAATAGCAATATTTAAATCTATATAGCATTTTATATAAGTAAATATAAGTTTAATAAAGATAATATTTTTATAATATAGTTGCAAAAATAGAGTATATATATACCTATTTTAAATTATAAATATTTATAACTAACTTTAACTAATATAAATTTAAAGTTATTTTTAAAACTATATTTTAATATATATATATAAAATTAATATTATTATTACTAAAATATTAATTTATTTAATTAGCTTTATTAAGTTTTTTTTTAAATTATTAAATTATTTAAATATAAAGTATAGTATTTTTTTTAAATTATTAAATTATTTTAATATAAAGTATAGTATTTTTACTTTCTACTTTACTATAATAGCTAAAAAAGATTAAAATATATATAAAGCTAAAAAAAAATTAATTATTAGTTAATTATAAAAGTATTTGTATATCTATTAAACTTTTTAAGTTAAAATTAAATACTTTTAAAAGTTAATATTAAAGTTTTAAATTAGTAAAAACTTATAATTTAATAATATACTTTTATTAGCTTTTATTTTATTTAAACTAGTATTTTTATTTAAATTAATACTAAAAATAATTTTTACTATTAGTTATAAAACTGCTATTATTAGGTATTTTATTTTTATTGCTGTTAAAAATATAGTTTTAATTATTTATCTAAACTAGTATAATATTAATAATACTAAATACGTATTTTTATTTACTAATGTATTTATTTTATTTAATTATATATACTTTTAATATTATAATATTTTTTAAAGAAAATATTATTTATTATTATACTATGTTTAAAATTATAATTTAATTAAACTAGTATATTATATGTATTTTCTGAAAGAATATATAATGGTTTTTTACTAAATCTGATCAGAATAATAGCATATTTTTCAAGATATACTGATATATTAAATAACAAATTAGGTTTAAATTTAAGAATATCTTTTAGTATAAAAATAAAATTTATATATAATATTAATATAATTATAATAGACATTTATTTTTTATTAGGAATCTATATCTTGATCCATTAAGAGAAAAAAGGTAGACTGTTTAACATTTACATTACATTATATGGAAATGGCAAAAATGTTTGAATTTACCACTTTTATTAGTAGTTAACCAAAAATGCAACAAAAGAAATAAGCGATTTAAAATCAGTTGATTTGGATTTTAACTGTAAACTCTATTATAGAGAACCTCAACACCTTACGAAAACACTGAGCTAAAATTAACTAGTTTAAACGTTTTTATTTCCTCTGTTTTAAATATTAAAATTTGTTAATACTACAAAACTTATAGCATTTGGCCTCCAGAACTTTACAAAAGTATTTTGGTCAAAATGATAAGCCCAAACACTCTTTGCCAATGCTTGCTTTGAACTAGGTTGACAAGTCCAAAAAGGAGTATAGGAATACATTTTGTATCAGATAAAAATTATGACGACAACGAGGTTCGAACTCCTGCCTCTTGCGAGACCGCAACTTGAGTGCGGCGCCTTAGACCACTCGGCCATGTCGCCATGTCAAATATTTAACAAATATTATATAAACAATTTTTAAAGCTATTAAGTTCAAGGTTTTATTTGTTTTTTAATCTATTCCTCTTTTATATTCAAACTTAAAAATATACAATCCTAGAACAAAGAGAGAAAGGTAGCTTCTAATCAACCTTCGAATTAAATTGTTTGGTTGAAACTATTATGAGTAAACGAAACCCCAAACGTCTAAAAGGTTCCGATACTGATTCAGATGTTAACGACAGCATTAAATCCACAATTGAAACTTTAGAATCCAAATTGAAACTTGGTTTTATAAAATGTCAACATATACTTTCATCTTTAGAATCCGAAATCATTGATTCTCAAGGGCTTGATACTACCAATCTCAATTTTTTATTAAATAAAATTTTTGATCGTAATCTAGCCAAGCATTTAAGTAAATTCCCTTTAAATTTATTTATTTAATATTAATATTTTATATACATTGTAGCCTCAAACCTACTAAAATCGATACTTTCGATAACATTGCCGAGATCTTTTAGTAACTCCAGTTTCCAACTGATACTATCGAAGTTATCGTACGTTACAGAAGATGGAGTACCCATACAGTTAACGTATGTGTTAGGTTGGCTAGTCAGTATACTATCCCAACCCCAATTACTATCCTCCGACTTGAAGGTTTACAACCATTTAGCCATCCTTATGTTCTATTTAAGATATTCCAGCTTGCGAGTTAGTATCAGTTACATCTTATTCTTGGGTTGGGATAGAGGTGCGTGTATACCGCTGCATACGTTAAAACAATTGTATCTATTTTTTAGTGATTGTCGTTTTGTTTATTAATTCATGTTTATTGTTTATCTAGGGATAGGCTAAGTCGACTAAATCCTACCGACAAGTATTTAATAGCTCTGTTGGATATGTTTACCAAGCAGTTGCCAACCGAAAGGAGGAGCAAAGTTTTGGTACGAAAACCTAAATCTGCAATTCAAGTTTTTATGCCTGTTGGTACGAATTGGTTAAACGAGTTTAGTTGTAAGTTAAAGTTGAACGATAACTTAGCTAATACAATAACTAATGGCTCATGGGTTGTGCTACCAAATCAAAAATTTACATTGAAACGTAAGCCAGATGGTTCCAAATTTAACATTAGTCTACCAAACTCCAATCTTTTAAGCGTAAATCTGGAATTTTTACTCGATAATTCGAAAACTACACCTACAAATTATAGTAGCTTAGATACTTCTACTATTCTTTTAAAATCCAATTTTACGTCCGTTAAACCTAGTTGGTTAGATGAAGCGATTTACCAATTAAGCTACCAACTCCGTACATCGTTATTAGTACCTCGGTTGGATTTCAACTCTATAATAACTATCCTAACTAAAGTCACTTACCTAGCGCACCACAATATCACTTCCGTAGATTTAAGTTTTTTGATACCAATATTGACCCATTTGCTTTCGATCTACGACTACCAAACTCAACAGCAGCAGTTATTGAACGTACTGACTTATTTACCAGCTTCTCCATTCGAAGATATTAAAGATATTGTGGACAAGTTGCTTGATGTAGCGCAAGGGGCTGGTCCAATACTTTTCTACCGGATCTTTGACTGTCTGTTGCTCTGGTTTGAAAGAGGCGTAAACAGTGTAGATCAGCCTCAGCTTTTAAACGAAAGTTGGTGCCCACTTATAGAAACAATGCTGATTATAAAACTTGCAAATTGTTCACATCCTTTGGTCTTAGAGTCGACTAACAGCTATCTAAAATTGGTAAACCTTTTTCTTTTTATTTATTAATTTTATGTAGTGTTTCAACCCCGACACCGTATTAAAACTACAGCACATACCTTCAACTACTACCCTCCTCACCACTTATCTCTTAACGATATCGAAAACCACTTCCACATGTAGATACCTGCTAAGGAACCTGACTAACCATCTTATTACTCTTACCAAACATTTAAAATCTACCGCCGCTCCTGTGAATATCGTGGATAGGATTAATAGATTGATACATACCTTATGTATGATTTTCTGGTTCGGAAGACCATTCAAAATCAATACTTTGAACGGTAAAGCACAAACTAACTGGTTGGCGGTCAGTAGGTAGCTCTTATCCATTTATCATTTATTTATTTATGTAGGGGGTTTTCGAACACATTTCAAAATCAGCTTAAAAGTGTAAATTTGGGTGCTCAGATCCAATTCGATCCCAACCTTATTGTAGCCTTTCCGATCAACCCTACCTTACTTATCAACCATAGACAACTTATCAAAATGGAGGGTAGCATCAAGGTATTCATTTTTGATAGTTTAGCTTCTATAACTAATTCATTTTTTCTTTAGCTGGATACTCTAAAGTTGAAATGGTTTGAGCAATTAGAGGAGGAGGATCCCATCAAAAAGTTCTTGACCCTGTTCATTAATTTCAAGCATAAATCAAACTAGTGTTATGAATTTTGGATAAAAAGTGAATACTAAACTTAACTTTATGTATATTTTTATGAGTTGAATGTTAGTTGCTATAGCAGCTTAACAAATTTGATTAATATAGTTTATTAATTAGTAGCTATAGTTTAGCTCTAATTTATATAATAATGTCCAAGCAAGAATGTCATTTAAAGAGCTAATGTTATATAATACATTATATATGTATATCAAAAACAAAGAAATTAAAACTATTACAATAGTTTATATACTATTTGAAATAGAAAATAAAACAAATAGGTAGAAACTACAAATAAACATAAATATATAGATTTATATAGTTATTATATCATAAAATTAAAATAAAGAAAAGTATACTTAAATATAAATATTAATATTATAAAAAGTTAATATTTAGTTTAAGAAAAATCTAAAAAAAAATATTAATTAAATATTTGTTTATTTGTTTTTAAAAATATTAAATTATAGTCCAATATAAAATTTTAAATAGTAGTAACTAATTTATTTAAAACTTAAAAACTAATATTATATTATAAATTAAAATACTGTAGTAGTATATATATATTTTATAAATGTATATCTGCTATTATAATATTATAATAAATATAAAATAAAATAAATAATATTGCTAAAAAAGTTAAGCTTATAAAATATTTTTACTTTATTAATTAAAAAGATTTAAAAAATTTAAAAATAAGTAAAAAAAAATTAAAATATATAGTACTAGGCTAAATTATATTTATAATCAAAATTAATTAGAAAATAAAAATATACTAAATTATTAATTTTTATTATAAAGATAAAAATATACATTTTTTAGCAAAAAATTTACTTTTTTATTAATTAATTATATATATATATATTAAAATTTTTAAACTAAATTAATATTAAAACTAACTTAATTAACTTAATTAAGTTTAAAAAATATAATAATAATATTATAGTGTATTTATAAAAATAAAGTTTATCTAAATTTCTAACTAACTATTTAAGCTATTATATTAAAACTAGAATAGTTTTATTTTATTTATATTTATCTACTTTATTTTATAAATATAAATATAAAGTTGCTACTATAAAAAGCTAACTTATATATATACATATTAATTAATTTTACTTTATAAATATATAAATATAAAAATTATTTAGTAAAATAATGTTTAAGCTATATATTAAATTACTATAAATTAAGTAAATATAATTAAAATATAGCTTTTAAATATTTTAAGTTAATATATTAAAATATAAAATATATTAAAAATATATTTATAACTTAAAATTTATATTTATTTTTAAAAAAATATAACTAATGAAAGTTTAAGTTTAAAAATTTTCTTATTTTAAATACTTACTAATTAAAACTAGCTATTAATAATTTAAATACTATTTAATAAACTTAAAATATAATCATAATAATTTTAATAAATATATATTAATAATTATAAATTCAAATATATATTATAAATAAAATAATATATAACTTTAAAATAATTGTAAAATATAGTAGTTTATTATAATAAATCTATATATTAAATTAAGTATAAATAATAATAATTTATTAAAATTTAAATAAATACTTATTTCTATTATAAAATTTTAATAATTTTTTATAGCAAAAAATTAAAATAAATAAAAATATTTTAATTAATTTTATAATAAGCTTTTATATTAAAAACTATTTAAATTAAGTAATAAAAAACTTTTCTAATAAATTAAGTTAAAAATAAAAAATAAGTAATAGTAATTTAGTATAATTTATTATTATTATATTAATTTTAGCAGCTATATTTAACTTTTAAATTATAATTTAAATAAATTATTTTAGTAAAAGTAGTAAATAATATTTATATAAATATTAATTTTATAAAATTTAATATATTTAATAATAACTTGAATATTAATAATTTAATATAAATAATTTAATATATTAACTAATATAGTAATAATAATATTTAGGTTTAAAATTTAATAGAAGTAAAAATGATAAAAAAATTTATTTAAATAAATATAATATATAATTAAATAATAAAATTTTAAAAAAATATATTAGTAGTAATAAAGGTATACATTTATTTAAATGTTATTACTATATAATTAAGTATAAATAATACTTAAATAGAAATAATAATAGCTACTTCTTATTTTAAATTTACTTTAATAATATTTAAGTATATTAAAATATCATAATTATTATATATATTTTATAACTTAAATGAATAAATAAGTAAGAAAAATTTTATTTAAAATATTAGAAGTACTTTTTTAATATAATAAATATTATATATTTTAAAAACTATAATTAAATATATATTTAGCTATAAATTTATATTTATCTCTTTACTTAAACTAAATCTAGCTACTTTATAAAAATATATATAGTTAGATTAGTTTTATTTTAATATATATATATATTATTATTTTTTAAATGTTAATTTATTTTAGTTTAATATAAATTAGTTTATAAATTTTTAAAGAAAAAATATTACTTTAAAAGTACATACATTTAGTTTTGTAAAAAATTTTTATATAATAAAATATATACTTATCATTATTAAAATTAAAAAATTAGTCTCTTATAAGAAAAATTAAGCTTATTATAATTAAGGCATATTTAAATATATAATTTTTTCTATTTTATGCTTTTTTATTATTTAATTTGAAAATAAGAATAGTTACTTGTAAAAACAGTTAATCATATAAGCAATATAAATATATACCTAAATTATTTAAATTTTTAATAACTTTTAAATTTTAAAAATCAAACTAAATATAAAAGTAATTATTTATTTAATAAAAATTCAATTGTGATAAAATGAATAGTATAATTTTACTGAGACTTTTATTCATTTTTATACAATAATAAATATAATTCAAGTTATGTTTATTTTAATAATAAATCAAAATTAAAAAACTATACTGCTTTATTTTATAGACAATATTAAAAAAATAACAAAGTTAGAAAATCAAATCTAATCAAAACCCCAACTAAAAACAAACATAAATAAAAGTAACATCACTTAATAACATTAAAAAGAACTTAAAATAAACTATCTCATCACTCATCATCCGGTTCTTCTGCTGAAAAGTTTTCGTCATACCTGTACAAATAAAGAATCAATACCTCACATATTCAAATCAAAGCTTACTCTTCTCCAACTTCAGAATCCGACTGCGCCACGAAATCTTCGTCGGGAGACTCGTCATCGTTCGAGTCGTTGCCTATATACCCTTCGTTATCAGAATCACCCATATCGGAGAAATTGACCACCTGTTCGGCGACTTCATCCTTGAATTTGATGCCTTTGACTTTGAGGTAGATCTCGATACCCTTGTACTCTTCCCTAAAAATTACAAGTTAATAGCTCAAGCAAAAAATTGGAAATACTTGTTGACTGAAGAGAATTGGTATGACGCACCACCTTTCAAGTTGAATTTGACATCAAAAGTGCGAGAACCAGTACTTACGGTACCCGACCCAACTCTAAAAAATTATAAATAAAAAGCTTCGAAATATAAAAATATACCTTGAGAATGAAATGGAGCCGATATCTTTATGTGGGATCTCGAACGGAGGTTTGGGGATGAAGAGAAAAGTATTCTCTAAAGGATATAAAGTACCTTCGTTCGCCTTGAGGGAACATTTGAAAGCAGCGTTGCCGTGATGACTAAAACAAAAAAATAGCATCAAGGTCTATTCATTCATTAAAATTTTTACCTGAGGTAATTCTCAGTTTTAATAAGTTTACGTCCGGAAAGTATGGTGAATACTTCAGCTACGGTATCCATGGTAGCCTGGCTATATGTTTTCTGCAGTAACCCGTCGAACGACTCCTTCAACTCGGCACTTTAAAACAAAATTAAACCAAATAAAAAAATGATAAATTGTACTCGTCGAGGTTGATTTCGATATCGGATGTGTCATTCAAATTCCATTGCATGACTAGGTAGGGATATCTAGTTTGGCCTTGACGTAAAGGTGGGTCTAACCCGACCTAAATGAGAAAAATAGGTAAAGGATATAAAGCAATTAAGCATACCACTAACACGGTATGTAAACCATCAGGACGAGGTAAAAAGAAGAGTCGGTTGATGTTGGTATATAGCAGCTTGTAGTCGTAGGTCTTACCGCGCAATCGGAAAAAGGTAGGGAACATTTCCACATCATAGCGTCCCCTAAAATAATAGCAATAAAAGTAAACTTTTACAGTTGAATAAAAAAAACAAAGTACCTTGGTGTGACGAACAAAGTATCATCGAACTTGGCAATGGCGTCACCCATGACTTGCAAATTAGCACGTTCCTTAATAAATTCATTGAATTCACCAGCTTTGGTGAGTTGTTCGACTTCTTCAATATCTTCATCATCCTCGCCTTTCTCCCCTTTATTTGTAGAGGTAGGATTGGTATTAGGAATGTAGAGACGTAGTTCGACGAGCTCGTCGAAATTAGCTACTTTCAAATCACCGCTCAGTTTAGCTTGCGGTTCGGCTGGCGATAGGAACTCAAGACTTACTTCGTTCTTGTTCACCATATTAGAGTTGGTAACTTTGTTGATGGGAAACTCTAGTACAGTCAAGTCGTTATCAGCAAATATCAGATCGGTACCTACATTTTTAATTTATAAAAATCTAAGTCAAGAAATTCCACTTTTACCTTGGAACTCAGCTTTACCCCAATTTCTACCTTTAATACTCAAATCAACTTCCTCCAAGTTCAACTTATAATCCTTTTTAACAATGTCTTTTAGTTTATCTAAATCAGGTTTTTGGAACCCTTGTAATCTAATAATGTTCTGGTCCTTTTTAGTAATACGAAGTTCGAACCTTCTACATCCTCTACTCCAGGTAAATCTTCTTACATCGGCTATAGGTATGGTATAAAGATCATCTTTTCCTTTCCAACCTATACCACGGGGTGCGAACCTTAATTTACCTGGGTAGAAGAAATTTCCACGTGGTAGTTTCGTTTCACTATCGGTTATACTGTGGAAATCGATGTATATGTCATTGAACTCTCCTATCTTTTTTTCGGGTACTACACTCATGCTTTTTTGGTATACTTCGAGTTGGTTGGGAATTGTTTTCCTTTAAAACTTTTTGTTTTCGTATCTATCATAATTTCAAATTTGAAATAAATGACGTAAATTTTAATAAAAGCAAAGTCCAGAAAGTTTAATATAATATTTTATTTTTGTTAAGATAGTTTCGTATAGGTAAACAAACACTAAATCATTATAATTACGCTAGATAAATAGCTTAAAATATTTAAAATTTTTGATATTAAGCACTAAAAATAAATAAATATTGCACATTCAAAAAGGTCCATTTTAATTAAAGACTAAGTTTGGAAAACAAGCCTTTTTACTTGTAAAAACGATAAATATTTGATAAATTTATGTAATTATACTAGAAAGATTTCATGGTGAAATGGCCAAATGGTCCAAAGTGCTACATTAAAGTTACGGTCTCACAAGAGATAGGAGTTTCAGCCTTCTTGTTATGTTACGGTTTATTTTTTTCTTCATGCTTTTTTATAGTTTATAATTTTATTATATTTATTACGTGACAACTTGAATTAAGAAATATTAAGATATTTACTAGAATACCAACAAACTTCGAACTGCTTAAAATTTTCCCAGCCTATAAAAACATTCCAATTCATAGTTTATTTTTTGTTTAAAGCACAGTAGTTGACAAATAAAAAATACGTAACCAAAATATAATATAAATTAGTGTCAAAGGTTAAGAATACATTTGAATTAAGTTTTAATATTTCACTGTTATATAAAATGAAAACTTAGAACTTAAATTATAGTTTTTATATGCTTAAACTAATTTAAATACAAGTAGTAAATCTATTTAAAGTAATCAGTATATCTTATTAAAATTAGATAATAGAGTTGAATAAATTCATTTACTTATTATTTTATTTTATTTTTTATAAAATTTATTATATATAAGTGTAAAAAGTAGTGGAATTTTAGTATAAATATAATTATATTTTGACACTAAGTTTAATATTTTAAATTTATAAATAGTACTTATTAATTAAATGAGCTATTAATATGCTTTGTTTATTTAGCTAAAATTTAAACACCTTTAGCAGTAAACTTTTAATAAATTCAAAATTTTATATAACTATAAAGTTTTAAAATACAGCTAAATATCAAAAAAAAAATTAAAAAGTTAAAAGTATTTTAAAATAGCTTAAAAAATTATTATTATAAAGCTAGTATTTATACTATTTAAAATACTGCAGTTTTTTATCTAAAAGTTTAATATTTAAAAAAAAGTCTTTTTATTAGGTAAGGTTTAAAAAGTAAATATTATTAAACTTATATATTTATTTATTTTTACCTATTTAATTAAATTTATTAAAAAGAACTATTAATAGTATTAAAAAAAACTAAATCTTTAAGCTATATATTTTAGATTTATATAATAAATTAATCTATAATAATTTTATACAATTTTAAAAAAATAAAGTATAAAATTATAGCTTAAATATATATACTAATATAAATTGCTAAATTATTATTATAAAATTATAAAAATTATAATATATAGTTTATTTTATTTCTAATATATAAATTAAATAGTTTTTTAGCAAAGCTATATATTTATTAATTTTTAAAAAAATTAAAACTAATTTAGAATAATAATAATAGGAAAAAAATATAAAAAAATATAAAAAATAGTAAAATTATTATTAAATAATTTTATTTATTAAAAATATTATAAAAATAATTTTAACTAAAAAAATTCTTAATTAAGAAAAAAAAAAGTAATTAAATAAAAATTTATACTATATATATATATTATATAATTTAAAATATTAAGTTTATAAAATAATATTTTAACTTTTAATTATATTTTTTTTAGCAAATTTACTTTTTTAAAAAGTAAAAAATTATTATATTTAAACAGTTAAAAAATGAAAAAGCTAGCTAAAAAGTAAAAAAAAGTAAAAATTAAAGTATAGTAAATATATATATATAAGTTTAAACTAGCTTAGCTTTTTACTAATTTACTAAATTTAATAAATTTTATTAAATAAAAAAAATCTTTTTAGCAAATTAATAATAAAAATAAAAAATTAAAATAAGATTAAAAATTACTTTTTAATAACTAAAACTAAGTAAATTATTAGTTAAACTTTTTTTAAATATTAAAATTATTACTTTTTAATAAAGTAGTTATAAAGTAAAAAGCTTTAATAAATATAAAAAGCAGTTAAATAAAGATTAAAAAAAAACTAAAACTTTAAACTAAAATGATTTTTCATATATTATTAGTTAGTTTTTTATTTTAAATAGATTTTTTATTAAATTTAATAATAATTTTTTAAATTTTAAATTTTAGTAATATAGTGGAATATTATTTTAACCTTAAAAATACAGCTATTTTTTAAAATTCATTAATATTAATAGTAAATTGTTAGAAATAAAGAAAAAATAAAGAAGAACTTATAGTATATATATATAGTTTAAAGTTATTATTAGCTATTATTAATATTTTTTCAAATCTATTTAATTTATAAATATTTTTAAAGCTATTTTATTAAGAATTTTTTTCTAAATTAATATACCAACAATTATACTTATAAAAGCTAAAAAGTAAAAAAAAATCAAAAATAAAATAAGTAAAAGTAATTTTATTAAAAAGTAAAAAAATTATAAAAGTTTTTTAATAAAGTTAAATTAAGATATTTTTAATTTTTTTTTAAAAAGTTAAACTTTTAATTTGCTAAATTTAGACTTAAATTTAAAGTTTAAATTTTACTTTTAATTTTATTAAGTTTAGAAAAATTAATGTTTTTCTATAATAAAATATATAATTATATTATTATTAAAATTATTTTTAAACTAGTATACTATTATTAATATATTATATATATATATTAATTTTAAATTTTATTATAGCTAGTATAAAAACTAATATTATAAAAGCTAAAAAAAGATAAATATTCTTAAATAAAAATTTATAAAGTAATAGTAATTTAGATTTAGTAATAATATATATATAATATTTATTATTAGTAGCTATTATTTAAACTTTTACTTAAAAATAAAAAATAAAAAAATTAAGTATTATAAATTTCTTTTTAAGTATTTGTTAAATTTTAAGTTTTTTATTTGTTAGCTAAAAGAAAAGTATAAAGAAAAACAGTTTAGCTTTTCATTTTTTTAATAAAATTTACTAAAATATAGCTAAATAATTTTAATTAAAATTAATTTAATATTTTAAAGTTAATTAGTTTATATATATATATATTTATTTTAAATCTCAAACTGTAGAAAAATACTTTTAGCTAAGGTAATAACTTTTAAAATTTAGTCAAATTAGGCTAAAATTGTAATATTACATATTAAACTTTCAAAGTATTATAAAAGGATTTTAGTTAAAAATAGGAAATTTAATTATTTTTGCTATATATTAATGTGCTTCATAGTCAGCAGTATACCAGTACAATTACATGCTGTAGATGCAAACCATAGTGGGTTTCACTCTACCTGTTGTTTTCTATTTATATCTGCTTACTAAATGTTTGTTCTGATTGTATGTGTAAAGAAAATTAAAATTCAAATCTAAGATTAAAAGTTAAAAACTTGATTGGTTAGATTACAAAATTCAACTGTTAATTAATATTAAGTCGATTTGCCCAAAGTTTAAATTTAGTTCAAAAAGAGGTGAACGTTTCTTCAAAGAGTAAAGAAAAAGAAAAATGAGTGGAAATCGTGAACATAGTTTACAACGTAGTAGTACATCGATAAACCCTAAACGTACAAGTTATATGCCTAAACCAAGTCCAGGTATAGATAATAAAACCTTAAGGAAGTTCGTATCCCATGAAGATTTGAAAAAATCCCATTCTGCAACAGAGGCTTTAGTAAAAGAACCACAACCTCAACAAGTAGATGAAAGCGAAAATTATTCCGCATATTTTGCACGATATCAGATTTTGATAGAATTCGCATGTTTACGTGATGCATTACAATGTCCTAGTGGTATGTACGTTATGCCAGCTTTAAACAATATCAACTTGTGGTACGGAGTATTATTTGTACATAAAGGGTACTACTCCGACGCTATATTGAAGTTTCAGATAGATATACCGAACAGTTATCCAAACTTAGCACCCACCGTAACCTTCATAACCGATACTTTTCACCCTTTAATCGACCAAAAAGGTTCTTTCAACTTGAGCGCAAGATTCAGTTCTTGGACAAGACACCATCACGTTCTAGATATTTTAAAGTTTATAAAGGAGTCATTCAAACAACGTTATTTAGATACTTTAATAGAATCGGATTGTTACAATTTACATAGTTATAAGTTGTATAAGGATGAGTTACACCTTTTTAAAAGACTAGCACAACAATGTGCTAAAGTTTCAGCTACCGATTCTGTTGTTTTTGACGATTTTCCGGTAGGTAATCCTATTCAATTTAAACCTATTGATGACAAGAACTTCGATGAGATGTACTCTAGGATGTTAGGACCTAACGCCTCTATATTACAACCTTCAACTTCTAGGTCAGCCGGGTTCGATGATGTTTTATCCAATTTAAAGAAATCGGTATCTACCAACTTTAATAAGTTTTTCGAACAACCTTAAATTTAATTTATCCAAAATATGGATACCATACAAGTTTTATATGGCCAATACATGATATAAAGTTTATAATAAATTTTTGGGGTATGTATAAATATAGGTTTAAATTTTTAAATGGAATGCTACATAAGTTTTATATGATTAATTTATGTTAAAAATTATAATAAACTTGTCAGATATATATATATATATATTAGAATGAACTCACTTTTAATAAATTTTAACGGTGCAAAATTTTCAACCTAATTTAGTTGTTCGGAATATAGGTAGGTATTAGCTTGTTCGCTCATAAGGTTTACAGACCGTTTTTCATCGCAGAACAGGTTATAACAACGTTCAATATCAGCCTGGGTCACCGAGGTACTCTAAAATTGAGGAATAATGTTTATTAAACTGGCTGAATCCGTTTAAAATAAGGATGCTTACCTTCCTACGACGGGCGATTAGGTTACCAGCGGTGATGAGTTGGATAGCGTAACGTAATGAAGAAGAGTTGGCTATTTGACAGAGTTTGTCGTGAGCAGCCGGTTCAAGTTGTACATCCTCTTCCTCAGCTCTGTTCAATAATAGAAGTAAATTAATATTTTTAAGGGAAAACAATGGTTACCTGATGGCTAGAATCTGACTCATCTCATCGAGACTGTAAGGCTGGGTAGGTACGATTAAAGTACGGTCCAATAAATCAATGGGAATACCATGAGGGGAGGTATATTTAGTACCACGAATCTTAGTTATGCCACGGTTGGAAGCCATAACCAAGACAGGTGCTAATTTAGATTCTAAGGCCCGATTAAGGAAAGAGAAACATTCGATATCCAACATATGTACTTCATCGATAAATAGAACACCGGGTAATATTACCGCTTTACCTTCCTCTTTCCATTCGGCAACTTTGGAATTAATCTGGTCCCGTACTTCCGGTTTAATTTCACCGGTATCTCCACTGAACAAAGCTAAGAAACCTTGACTACGACTGTTGATTGTATCGATGTCATGTAATGTAACCGTATGTTCGATAAGTTTACGCGATTGAAGTTCCCCTTCGGGACAAGGTACGAATTTTATCTTTAAAAAGTAAATAAATTGAATAGTATAAAATTTTACATTTTGTCCAGTGGCATCGTAATCTCTTAATCTAGAATGCGATCTACCTAGCTTGGTAATTTTACCAGTAGATTTATCGATTGAAATTACATCTCTAAAATACTTTAAATTGAATATTATACTTTAAGTCAAGATAATTACCCAGCTACAACCTTTTCACTGTTAAGTGCAGTTATCATTTTTCTGCCCAGATCGTAAATAGTTTCCATATCGGTAGTTTTTATCGTAAGCTTACCAGTTTTAGAAATCTGAAAAATTAAAATTAAATGAGATGTAACTAAAGACAAAAATTATTTACTGTAGTTGTAGGATTACGGTCGATCTGAATTTCAACAACTTCTCCCTCTATTATCTCACTTTCTTCTTTGATACGTATAGCAATAGATTTACGGAAAGCTTGCATAAGTGCTTCAGTCTTACTGATTTCCATAGAAAAAATTTCACTTGCTGATAAATTTGTGAAAGGTACATCTTTACCCAAGCTTTGAGATATTCCTAATTTATGAAAAAATAAAAAAGCCTATTATTAAATAGAAAAATAATATAAATTTACCCATAGCTATTGCAGTCTTACCAGTACCTGGAGCACCGGCCATCAAAACAGCTCTTCCAGCTATTTTACCTTCATCTATCATTTTTACTATAATACCAGCAGCTTTACGCGCTTTAAGTTGTCCCACCATACCTTGAGATACTTCTTTAGGTTCCAAATTGGCATCTAAACCTAATCCTACTACATGACTGTGTGCACCTTCAAAACATTATTAATAAATTAAACTAAGTTAAATCTAATTAAATTTACCGATACGTTCAACGCGATGTAACTCTTTAGTTTGGTCGTTAGTCTTTATTTTTGATGTCTATAATTTATTTTAATTAGATACTGGTGATCTTGTTGCCCTTTTTCGTTACCATCGTTTTCTGTATTCTTTAATTAGAAAAATTGAAATTTAATTCAAGTTTCTTAGTTCTTCAAAAGTTATAGTAGGACTGTCAATTGGCTAAAACTTTATTCTCGAAATTTGTAGATAAAAAGTTTGGGAGTCTAGCACACTTAGACAAAATAAAGTTAGAATTACCAAATATTTTTGGACCAATATTTCATGTATGAGCGATTCACTTATTCTAACTTAATAGGAAAGAATCATAAACTTATATACGGCATGCATTTATGTACTACAACGTAATATAGTTAAATAAGTTTTGTTTAGTTATCTACTGAGTGTAAAAAAAGTTTACAGTCATAATATAAATTCATAGACATCTTCAAGTAGTCTAAAACTGGACAAAGTTTAAAAAATTGAATTTTTTATAACTTACTAGTATAAAAATTTCATATATTTTTAATTTTTATATAATTTATAGATTAGTGAATTCAATAAATCAATTTTATTGATTTTATAAAATGGGTTTAACTTTTTTAAAATTTTTCAAACTTGATATACTCTAATATACTTATAAGTATATACAAATTAAAAAAAACATTATAATAAGCAAAACTAGTAAAATGTTTAAATATATAAAATAATATTATAAGAAAATTAAGTAATATAGTATAATAATATTACAAATAGTTATAAATATTGTTAAAGCTTAACTAATTTACTTTTTTTAAGCTATTATAATAAATTTTAATTTACTATAAGTGCTAGTATAACTATTAACTTAATTTATATAGCTATAAAAGTATTTTATTATATATTTTAGCATTATTTTCTAATTATATTACAAAAATAATATATATTATCTATTTTTGCTTTATAGAGTTATTAGCTTATTTAATTTCATTAATTATTTTACTATATAAAATACTATTCTAAATTTTTAATTTTTAATAAACTTAGCTAAACTTATTTTAAATAGTAAATTAATTTAAATTAAATATTTTTTCTCTTAGCTACACTTAGAAAAAAAGAATAAAGTTTTACTAAGTATAGTAAAATAGTAAAATAAATTTATACTTTTAAATTTTTATTAGTTTATACTATATATAGTAAAAAAAAAGTTTTAAACTTATATTTAAAAAAATGCTTATTATTTTATAAATTTAAACTATAAAAATAGTTAATTTATTTTAAATAAGATATAATTAATTTTTTTTAATTATTTAAATTTATATAGCTATATTATATAAATAAGTATAAATTTAATTAGTATAAAATTTATATTATCTATAATTTATAGCTTTAAATAATATATATAAAGTTTATAATTATAAGAATTTAGCTATATAACTAATTATAATTTATATTAATAAGATAGCTTTAAAGTTATAATATTAAAAAAATACTTTAAATATATAAGTATTATTAAATATAAATAAGAATATATATTAAATATAAATTTAAAGTAATTCTAATTTTTATATTTATATAAATTATTAAAAATAGTTAGTACTACTTTATAATATCTAGTTTATAGTATTATATTAAAGCTAATGCTTAAATTATAAAATATAAAATACTATAATAATAAAGTAGCTATAAATAAAATAAGTTTATTTGCAAATATATACTAAACTATTACTATAATATTAGTGTTATTACTAATAAGTAAAATAATACTAATATTAATTTAATAGATAATTATGCTAATTTAAATATTTAAAATACTTTTAGTAAAATTAATTAGTTTATATATTTATAAAAGTTAATTTATTTTATAAATAATAAAAAAAGCAAATATTTATAAAAAATATAAATACAATATTTAGATAAAAATAGTAGTATACTTTTTTATAAATTATAGCTTTAATATACTTAAAAAAGTAAGTAAAAATAACTAAAAAAGATAGTAAAAATAAAAATAAAAAACTTATTATTTATAAGCAAAATTTAGTAATAAAAGTTTTACTTAATATATATATAATAATTTATTTATTTATTATAAATAAATATTTTTCTTTTTAAGCTTTATTAGCTTACTTTAAACTTATTTTATATATTATAGTAATTAAAATTAGTTTTTAAGTAAAAATAATATAATAAATATTTAAATATTTATTTTTAGTTTATTTAAATATCTTAAAACTTATTAGCTTATTTTAATTTATTATTGAAAAATTATAAGAAAAATATTAAAAATAAATAAGCAAAGTTTAAAATTAAGTTAATAATTATTAAATTATTAAGTAATAAATATTATATACTTTATATAGTAGATTATATATATATAACTAATTAATAAACTTATACTTTATTTAAAAATACTAATAATTTATTAACTTAAATTATTTAATATAGAATAATACTATTAATTTAAGTTAAAAAAGTTTATAAATAGCTATTATAACTTATTGCTAAATATAGAAGATTTTTTTAATTAAAATTATAAAAATATAAGATAGTTTACTTTATATATATAGCTTTTAGTTATAAAGATAATATAATACTTTTAATTAAAAAATAATATATATATTATTTAACTAATTATAGTTTTTAAATAGTTTATAAATTTTTTTTATATAGATAATAATATATTAATAAAAATATAAAAATATAAAAGTTTAAATAATAAGTAAAATTTATTATTATTATTAAAACTGTTTTCTAATATTTCATTATATTATATATAATATTTATTTTTTTAAATAAATTATTTATAGTAAAACTAAATAGATTTTTTAATAAAAAAAGTAGTATAAAATTAAAAGTTATATTAAAGAAGTATTTTAAGTAAAATATTTAAATAATTATTTTTATAATAATTAAAATAACTTTAAACTATTATTATAAAAATAATAGCAGAAACTATAAAATTATTTAGCTAAATATAAAGTATAAAATATAATAATAGCTATATTAAAATACTAAAAAAAATTAAAAATCTTATATACTATAAAAAATCTAAATAGTTAATAAAAATATACTATTAAATAAAATTTTATTTAATTTTAAATAGTTTATTAATAACTAACTTAACTATTAAATATAGAAATAAACTTATATATATTTTATAAAATTAGCTAAATTAAAAAAAGTATTTTAATAATATATTAAAATTAGCATAAATATATATTTAAAATCCTAAAAAAGAAAAAAACATTAAAATAAAAATAAAATAAAATAAATAAATAATATAATATAGCTTATTAGATTAAGTTATTTTATTATATTAGTTATAAAATAGCTAATATACTTTTAAAAATAGTATTTATTTTTTAATTTTTTTTTTAATATAAATAATTTTTAATAAATTTTACTAAAAGTTAATTACATTTTAAATATATATTTATAATTTTTCATTAATTTTATTAGCTTAGTTTTTTTATTAAAATTTTAAAAAATATAGTTAAATACTTTTAAAAATAGCTATTTATATATTAATTAATATATTAATTAATTTAAAATAAAAAAATTTATTTTATAATAAACTTTAAATAATATTTAAAAATTAAAAAATATAAAACTATATACTAAAGTAGTTTAAAAATATTATTTTTAGCTTTATTATTATATATATAAATAAGCAAAATATTTATTTATTAATATTAAAGGTAAATTTATAAAAAAGCTTTAAATAGCTATTTTATTTAAAATAATAATAAAATCTATTAACTTTATTTTAATAAAACTATTTTTTAACAATTTTTTTAAGCTTTTTTTTTACTTTAACTTTTTTTTTTACTTTTAACTTTAAATTACTTTTTTTATTAAATATTTTACTACATTACTTAAATAAAAAAATAAATAAAAAATAAAATATTTATTTAAAAATAACTATAAAGTTATTTATATAACTAATCTAATATATACTTTTACTTTTTTAAATTTTAGCTTATTATTTTTAAATTATTTTATAAACTTTTTTTATTTTAGCTTTAGTTATTTATATAATTAATAAATAGGTATAAAATACTAATAATAGTTTATATTAACTTTTTAAAAAATATATAACTATAAATTAAATAAATAATACTATTTTTTATTTAAAAAAAATCAAAAATGCAATTATAACTAATAATAAATTAACTATTTACTATATAAAAAACTATATTTATAACTAGATATAAATAATATTAATTAACTATTTACTTAAAATATAAAGCTATTTTAAATACTTAATAGCTATTTAGCTTTTACTAAATTATTTAAAAATATAATTAGATAAAAAATAGCTTAATTATTTACTTAAATTAAAAAGTTTAAACTAGTAAAAATTTACTTTTTAAATAAACTTTTTTTATTTTTATTTTTATTTTTTTAAATGCAGCTATTTTAATAATTTAATTTTTACTACTTTAAATTTATTACTTATTTATATATTATTTTAGTATTTTATACTTAATTTAATATTTTTTTCTTTTTTTAATATATTTCTTTATTAATTTTAATTTTTAAATATTAGTTATTAGTTAAATTTTTTATTTTATTTTTATTTTTAATCTTAATAGTTAATTTTTAATATATATATAAATTTCTATTTATTAGATTTAATAAATTATAAAAGAATTTAATTTTTTAATTTTAATATAAAATTAAGCTTTTTCTATATCATTATATTGCTTTCTTAATCATACTCTAAAAAAAGAAAAACTTTATAGCTAATAAAATAAGTAATCTTATAAATAATATTTAATAGTTTGTAAATTTAATAATAGTTTACTAAAATAAATATTAAAAATTAGGCCAATAATAATAAATATATAAATTATAATAAATAATATTATTTTAATAATATGTAATAAGTTTATACTATTATATAAATAAAATATTAAATTAAATAAATATAAAAATTTTATTATTTTAAATATTATTATACTTTTAAATTAAAAAACTTT